>BHFT01002262.1:0-123295 GCA_004320025.1 Laticauda laticaudata
CAGGATACCTTAACTACATTTACCATGATGCATTCCCTTAAGGGGACAGCTCACAATTGCTACCTAACTATCCAATTACCATACACTGGCTGGACAGCACAGGGACTTTTTATCATTTATGGTGGACATGTTCATCACGTCCAAAGAAAGCAAAGAAATCTTGGAGTAGGATTCATACCTTAATACAGAAAATTTTTAAAGTGAATATAAAAAGAAAACCAGAGACTGACTTTTCTTTTAGATTTAAGGAAAAAGACCTGAAAAAAATTCAGAACTTTGATGTTATATATGTTGACAGCAGCAAGACTACTGTATGCACAGAAATGGAAGGTCACCTTGATCACAATGGCTGCAAAAACGGATGGAGTTATCAGAGATGGCTAAATTGACTGTCTCGATCAAAGAAAAAAATACAAATACTTTTATTTCTACTTGGAAATAATGGTGTTTTGTGCTTAAAGTGGAAAAAAATGAAATTTTGATTTGGGTTTTATTGATTAGATAGATGTGTTGTTATACAAATATAGTTTCTATTTTATAGTTATACTATAAAATAGTTTATACTATTAATGCAAAAGTAAAAACTTGAGGGTTGATGTTAATGCCTTATTCTACTGCACGAAAGGGAGATAGAAGTCAGATGCTTTTTTTTCCTCCCCCCCTTTTTCTTCCCTTTTCCCTTCCTAATTTCCCTATTTACTTTTGTATTTTCTTTATGTGCTATGTTATAAACTAATAAAATTATTTAAATCAAAAAGAGATAAAATCATGTTTAAAGTGTACAAAAATAATCTGATTCTAACAAAACAAAAGTTGAAAAAATCAGAAATATTTTAGGAATGAATAAATATGAAAACATGGGCAGCTAAATAAGTCCTAAGGAGTAAAATATTCTGCAATCTAGCTGCAGCTACCTTTTTCTTCCTTCCTTCCTTCCTTCCTTCCTTCCTTCCTTCCTTCCTTCCTTCCTTCCTTCCTTCCTTCCTCCCCCTCTCTCCTTCCAACTAACTGTTTCAGCTACTGAAGGAAGATAAACATCTTTTTAATAACAGGGAATAGAAAGCTTTTGCCAGAGGAAATGTCTCCTCAATAATCTCTGTAGTAATACCATTGTTTCTAATATTCAAGTGATTGTTAAAGTGTTGTTTGACCTAAAAGGTTATTATTTATTTTTATAAGGCTAAATTACAAATATCGAATAGTCTGAACCAGCAGGTTCAACGGTAAGAAATGTTGGAATCTGTTGTGTGCAATATCTGGAAAGACATAGCTTTTTCGCTATTGTATTACTTCCTCCCCTGAATATATGGGATATATATTTAATGCTGTATTCTATATATAGAATTAGAATTCCCCCATGCAACTGAGTTTCCCTTAGATGCCACTTCACTGCAATCCTGTATATGCCCCCAAATACTAGTGGATGTATGGCAGTCTATAATATGATATAAAATAAAGGAAAAGCATCTATTGCTCTAGTCGATACCATTCTGTCAGAAGCAAATACAGCTGGATATAATTCAACTCTTTCTAAATCAAATCTATATTAACTTCCCCTCTTATCCATATGTAGGCTTATTTAATTTGAATTTATGTTCAAGTAAATGTTTCAAGTAAGTATGCCCTTGGAATTAAAACTCAAACATACAAAACATGAAAGGAGTGCTTCCTGCACAGCAAAACATGTGAATAATCTTGTGCAATTCAAGTAAGTTTCTCTGGATGAGCAAACGTAAATGGCAGCAATTAATAATATCTGCTTTCTTCAACAGTTGAAAGTTGGTAGATCAAAAGAAAAAAGAAAAGAAAAGAAAAGAAAAGAAAAGAAAAGAAAAGAAAAGAAAAGAAAAACCAACTGCCATGGGCTATGCTCAATGTAAAGACGTGTCAGTACAAAACTGAAAGATAGATCCTGATGTATAAAGAATCTAGCCACCCTTTATATAAATTGTCAGAATAAACTAGATAACCAGAAATGACAGCAGTGGAATTTCAGCAATCTGTTTTATCTGTTGCAATGCAAGCCATTACAGCATAAAAAGAAAAAAGTATTGTAGTAAGGAAAGATCAGAACCAGTTCAAATTCCTGTTCAATCATTAAAGTAATTAGCTGGTTTTTTTGTAGGGACATAGTATATGAAAATAAAACATTACTCTGAACAATTTCACACACACACACACACACATCCATCCCATGAAAGTGCTCAAGGTAATGGAGTGTATATTAACATATATACTGTATATATTTTAAATAATGTTATAGTTCTATATTGCTGTACAATAGTGGAAGAACAAGACACTACGCTGTAAAAGAATTGTAACAGGTTTTAGTTTCATTACAATCCAACAATGTTTTTATTTTATTTATATAATCTATATATGCTGCCTCTATCCAAGATTCAAGGCAGCTCACAGCATAATTAAAAGAACAAAAATATTCAGTATGTAAAATGTCATATCTTTACAATATTATGAAACATACCAACAATAACATCAACGATCAGACGGCAAATTAATTCCTATTCTTAAATTGCAGACTTTTCATTCCTTTAAAAGACTTTTATGGCTGCTTATCTCACTTAAAGCTTCTAAGAGGCTCACAAAAATCCATAAAACCAAAAACAGACCCCAGGCACCAGACAATCTCCCTGCTCAACCTCATCCTAGCCTAATGTTTGGGGAAAGAGCCAGATTTTGGCAGACTTGAAAAACTGTCTAAATATTAAACAGGGAAGGAGCAATTCTAACTTCAGGTAGGGAGCAACTTGTTCCATGTCCTGGTTGGGAGGGGAGGGCTAATATTGAGGAGTAGGTATCCACCACTCTCTTTCTTGACCACCCTATATTAAATGGGGATTCTGCAGATGGTCCCAAATGTAAGATGGTCCCTAAAGTTATAATGGGCTTTATAAATAATAACCAGCTACATTTTGCACCACTCTGAATAGTCCTCAAAGGCAGCTCCATATAAAGAGGGCCCAGTATCTATAGTCTTTGAATATAGAAAGCTTAAAAGTAAGCACGATTGAAACATAACAGGCCCCTTTATGTTTAATGAAGATTTCCTCCCTATTGGCTCTAGAACTGCAGCTTAATATGACAACAATTTTCCCATTAAGTGACATGCAACAAATAAAAATCTGCACTAACATAGGCTCCTTGCCAGCTTAAACTACACCTGGTGTACTACAAACTGTCAAGCTTCACCGTTGGATCTTTGCTACATAGGACTGAAAGCAAGGCACAGTTCTGACCCAAATTCTTGCAGCATTGGCCTAAGTAAATGCAAAGCATACCAAAATAGAATGAACTATTAATCTAATAATATCTCAAACATCAAACATAAATCATAGATACTCCCTAAAAAAACAGAATTTGCACCTTCACAAAACTGAAGAACCTATAACTCTCAGATACCGATAACTAACAACTCCAGCATCCCTTACTATGGTATTGGCACGCTAACCAAGGATGTTTGGGATATAGTTTGCCACAATTAAGAGTGCAAAAACTCTTATTCTAGCATTATATTCAGTATATTAGAAAGTTGTTTTTGGAAGATATCCAACAACTCTATTTTAAAATGGGAAGTAATCAATAATTGACATTTTTATTTCCCTGACTCTGAAGCCAATTAATTTAGGGGTACTATTTTAAAATAATTTAATATTGACCCAACTTTTTTATAAAGCAATTTTCATCAAATTGCTCCCACCACTGTGCCTATTTGCCTTTATAATTTACCTTTATTCTTGTTTGCTTCTGTATAAGAAAATCCTGCAGATTGCCCTGTTTTCCGGCCAAAGAGTCCCCAGAGATTGGGGCCTGTCTTGTGTTTTCCACCTTTTTCAACCGTGTGGCATAGTGAACATTTCTGAACAAAGATCTTCTTACCCTTTTCAAAATCACCCATGGTAATCTATGGGGGGAAATGAACAGAAATGAAAGTCTGACATGTTTTAAACTATTATTTTAAATGTATCTATTTCCAGCAAAAAACATCATAAATCAATCATATGATTATGGGATACTGCAAATGATCATGGGTTTGTTAGAGAGTGCCCAAAATGCAGTCATATGGTTGCAAGGGAGGAAACAGTTGTTAGAACTTTGAATCCAGGTTGTAAGTACCTTATTTTGGGTCTGTTGTAACTTTGAATATTGTTAAGTTGACATTTGTATGTTGAGGACTTCTGTAAATAGCACTTGATTCTGAATATATAAGATATATATTCAGATATATAGGAAGATGCCCTATTGTCATATTGTTGATATAACTAGTTCATGATTTTCAAAACCAACAAGATGCTATTTTACAGGGTTTCAGAATAGGTTTTTCTTAGAAATATCCAAATACTAGGTTTTCCCACATATGTGAACTATTATTTAGTTATATAGTTTTAAATTACTCATCATTCTTGCAGGTGCCAAAGCAATGTGGTGTATGATTGAAGTAATACATTCTTATTGTTGCCTTAATTGCACATTGCTTCTCTTCTTGGAAGAAAAAAATCAAACTGAAAATCCTGAGTACAAGGTGATAAATTGCCAGTTTTTTATACCCTAATAGCCTGTGTGTAGAAGCATTTTTACTTGGTATCCAGATCTTGATAATGTAGAGAAATCCTGAGGGACTTCTCCAGGATACATAGTCCATTACACTGGCATAGTAAGATACCACTGTAAAGAAAGGTTCCTTGAGAAAAGGTTAAATTTGAAATACAAGTAGTCCTCAATTTATGACCACAATTGAGCCCAAAATTTCTATTGCTAATCAGGACAGTTTTAAGTGAATTTTACCCATTTTATGAACTTTCCTGTCACAGCTGTTAAGTGAATCACTGCAGTTAAAGTTAGTAACATAGATTTAGACCTTGTTCATCAGAACATTGCAAAAGGTGATCACATGACCCTGGGACACTGGAACTTCATAAATACATGCCAGTTGTCAAACATCCAGGTAATGTGGAAATAAATGTGAAGTGAAATATAGCTTATTCAACAAGTAATTCGAAGATATTTCTTGAAGTGTATGCATTCCAAAAGAATCCCAGTTCTTCAAATGAGTATGCAGAAAGATTGGGACAAACAAGATATTAAAAAAATCTAATTGTGTATATTTATTTTTGAAGTTCCTGCAAGCTATTGACTAACTGCAAGAATAAAAGTAGTAATACTGGTACACAGTACATATAAATCCATAATACAATTCAAAGGATTTTTTGCAATTATAATTTCACAGTCTGAATGCAAAACAGAACTATTTAGAGTTTTTTTCCTATTCCTACTATTATATGTTTTAAATTTATACTTATCCTCCTGGAAAATTAATTTGCAGTTAAGTTCTGCTACGTGCTTTTAACTACAGAATAAACGTTTAGGATTGAGCCTATTATATATGTGAGGATTCAAGTCACAGGCCTTGCTTAACTCACAAGCTAAGCAGGGTTGAGTCTGGTTCAATGGGAGACTTCCAAGAAGTTCAAGAGCTGTAGGTTAGAATGTAGGTAAAAGATAGAAATGCAAACACAATGGTAAGCTACTTCTGAATCATGCCAAGAAAGCTGTTTGGCTGTGTTCATGAAGTTAATAAGAGTCAAGCTAGACTCAGAATTTACCTCAGAAAACAAAGATCCAACACAGGCAATACAAAAGAACTGAAAATTGTATAAAGGAAATTGTAGTTAAAAAATGGGAAAATAGATTTCAAGAAGCATCTTACTCACATTAAAATATCTTTAAATACATGCACACAGGGATAATCTTTAGAGAACTTGGACTTTATGGAGAAAAGAAATTGCAAAATTACTGTGCTTACTACAGAACACATATAACGGGTACTGGGGTTAAAGAGAGTAAATTGCGAGTCTGAGGCAAATAGCGTGACCAGAGAAGATGTGCCCAACCAAAACAATCATATTGCTACATCCAAACCCTGTTCATCTAATCTTTTAACAAAACATTGTAATCCATCCCTAAAACCATTCTTGATTTTTGAGGACAGAAGTGACTCATGTAGCATGTTTTTAAAAATGGTTTGGGGAAATGGGACTATGAAGTTATTGAACAATTTAAAGACTGTTCTGGGCAAATTGGGAAAGGATTTTGAATAACTCTTTAAATGGCTAAGTCCCATTATAAAGAATAACTTGGCTTTTGTATCGGTTAAGCTCTATCTTCCTTTCAAAATTCTGTTACAGTGGATTCTCAGAAAACTTTCACATAGTTCCTTTCCATAATCTCCTGAACAAATGTCACAGAGTTGTAAGCAAGGAATGGTCCTCTTTTAATTTGATAATTGGTTATATAGAAAAATACCTAGACAGTTTTCACAATTAAAAGTTGTGCTTGGATAGCAATTCAATGTTTAGTTGTGGAAAAAAAGTTGAAGAAAATAATTAGAAAAGTTAAAAATAAAGCTTCTACTATATTATCTTTATATTTGGCATTTTGACTGTTTTTAAGGCTGTAGGAAACAACAACTGAATGAAAAATTGTTGGTGACCTACCGCTGCACTATAGAAAATATTTTAACTTACTGCACCTGTGTAAGGTTTGCTAACTGCACAGTGGCAGACTATATGATGTATACTGAAGATGGCATTTAATTTTGTTGTACGAGGTGCAATGACAATAAAGTAAACTAAACTACAGTGGAACCTTGGGTCACGATCAAATCAGGTGGTGAACAAAAAATCAGGTTATGATTAAAAAATCGGGTGGTTAAAAAAATGGCACAGAAAGATTCCCTTTCCGCACTGATTTCTCCTTTGGCACCATTTTTTTGACTGCGCACATGTGCAGTCGGTCATGCTTCCAGACATGACCAAGTCGGGTCACAACCGGAGTCCGAGAACGGATTAAGGTTGCAATCCGAGGCTCCACTGTCCAGGGTCCAGTTCACATTATAATAATTTTTAAAAAGGTAATATAAAGCTATAAAGGAATTAGAAATAATCAACATAAGGAAAATCTTGAAAAAGTTTATTTTAAGCATTTTAACAGAGGGAAAAATAGGAAGAGGGTACATGTCAGAAACTTGTTAACTTTCCATATAAAAAGCTTGGATTAAAATCATGCATGATATACGCTACATAGGTCCTCTTGACTTTATTTACACCTCTACAAACCTCATCGCACCATCAAAATAATTTGTCATTTCATACTGCACACAGAAGAATCTATTGAAAAATGCACAGACCTGTTTTTTCTCTAGATGGAAGCAAGTTTCAATAAATTGTGAAAAATTACTAGCAAAATACAACAGCCATACATAAAATTACAGAGCATTTTATATAAAATAGATGTACAGGTAATCCTCGACTTACGACAATTGAGCCCAGAATTTATGTTGCAAAGTGAGAAATTTGTTAAGTGAGCTTTGTTCCGTTTTACAACTTTTCTCGCCACATTTGTTAAGCGAATCACATCAGTTGTCAAATTAGTCACACAATTAAGCCAATCTGGCTTCCCCATTGACTTTGCTAGTCAGATCACAAAATATGATCACATGACTCCAGGACACGTCATAAATATGAACTAGTATCTGCATGTAAAATCACGTGGCCATGAGGGATGCTGCAACGGTCACATAAGTGTGAAAAATGGTCGTGAGTCGCTTTTTTTTCAGTGCCGTTGTAACTTTGGACGGTCACTAAATGAACTGTTGTAAACTGAGGACTACCTGCAAAGCTGAGGAATTAGTTTCACCTGAGGTGAAAAACTTATACGTATTATTCAAAATTAAGATGCATTGATGCGTTCATAAGGGTAGGATGATGATTTGGGCTTCAAACATGAAGGGTAGGAAGCTAAAATATTTATTGGAACATCTTTCAAAAAGAAAATTTAAAAAGATAGGGAACGGCCCCTGGATCTGGGACTTCTGTCTGTGTGGCTGGGTCATCAGTGACTGTGAGCACAAGGAGAAAGCGGATGAACCTTCGATAATGAAATAGCAAGAGCACTTAAGACTTATATACCGCTTCACAATGCTTTACAGCCCTCTCTAAGCGGTTTGTACAGTCCGCGCGTTGCCCCCAACAATTTGGCTCCTCATGTTACCGACCCCTGAGAGAAATACTTGGGAGCGAAGCACTCCGCAATAGCAGAAAATATAGGCAGGAAAAACCCTTTCCCGCTTTTGAACAGCGGCCTCTCCTCTCCCTCCTGCCTACCTCCTTGAAGTCAGAGGCCGGATCAAGAGACTTTCTACGTTAGCTTGGCCTTTCTCCCGGCACGAGGCCGAACCTTCCCGCCAAACCGCGTCAAATCGAACGGGTCACACACTCCTCGCACGCATTTCGAACCGCCGAGCCGCCCAGAGAGCGAAAAGCCAATTGCGTCACAATAGCATCGACCAATCAGAGCCAAACGCGCCGTGGCTCGTCGACTGCCGATTGGGCCGTTTTAGCCACGGGACGATCTGTGGGTGGTAAGAACCGCCGCCGTGCCTGAGGAAAGCGGGGGAAAAATTATTTTTTCGCGCATTCGATAGCCGGTGGAACATCGCCGTTGCCAGGTCTTTCCTCAGCTGCTTTTTCCTTTTTTTTTTTTTTTAAAAANTTTTTAAAAAAAAAAACGTATTAGCCACATATCGGACCTCAGTGTTCCCTGGAGTTGGATAACGTCCAATAAACAAAACGACAACAAAGGGACATCGTCCTGTCACAAAAGTGTGTAAACCTGGAGAATGTTGAACGTTCAAGTTCCAAAAATTTTCCCTTGCAAAGGATCATTTGCCTTTCCCCACCACAGCTGCAAAAGTGGTCCGACCCCCACCCCCGCAAAAGGAAACTCCGGGAAACGATTAAATCCGTTTTGTGGTTGACTGCTTCGTCCCAGACAAGAGTCGAGAATCGGGCAAAGGAACCTGGTTTAATTTTCCTCATCCGTGCAGGGCTGCACGAACCGGGCTGTAAAAATTCGCCTGACCACAAACCGACAGCAGAGAAACGCGGAAACTCCTCGTGCAGATTTTTCCAGCCCAGGTTAAAAAAAACCAAAACCCTCCGCCTGGTTTTGTTCGGATCATTGGGAGCCCGGAAAGGCAAAGCGGAAGAAGTGGTGCTAATGAAGCTGTGAGATCTTGGTAAGATGGCGGTGGTTGCTATCCAGAACCGGTGAAACCGGAGGATGAACCACGTTCCCTCTGAGCTGTCTGAAAACTCCCCTCCCGTTCCCTTTCGCGCATTGGGAGAATGACTCCGAAAGAAAAGAGCCAGGAACCTTTCTCTCCTTTCCTTGAATCCCGCAACTCTCTGGAAGCCGTTTATCGTCTGGATCTGCACTTCGCCAGCGAGGCTGTACAGCGGAATGGAAACGGAAGGATGCGGTGCCTGGAAAGTGACGAACTGTAAAGTGGCACTGATGTAACAATAATGTGACCCTGAGGAAGAGGAAGCTACATTCTTTGACTACCAATATTGGAAATACCGACATCTGAATTGTTAGGGTCTACAGCATGAAGAACGATGGAACACGTGTATTTAAAGACAGTAGCTGCAAGAGTTGTGGCGACCACTAGATGCCAGCAAGGAGATGCAGAAAACCCTTGCTATGCATTTTGGTGTTAATACCTCACTAAAGAGATATTTTGCACCTTGGTTTTGACAAATGGAATTTCTTAGCATAACGAATAGACTCGGATGCATGATGGGTCACTTTTTTTAATCCGTGTAGTCTTTTTACCAGAACTATCAATAATCATGTTACTGACTCTTTTCCCATACACACAGTACTTTCTTTCTATCTCTATTGGGGAAAGGAGAAGAATTAGCTGGAAGGTAACAAGGAAGGAAACTAACTTTTGGCAGAAGAAACTAAAGGAACCTAGAGAGCCACTGCATAGTTGCAATGAAGTGAGAGGAGAGTCACAAGACTTTTCTTGCTCCTCAGAACAGCATCACTTACAAGAAGAACTTTTATTTAATTGGTTCCCAGCAATTTTAAACAAAATTGCTTGAGAACTTTTCACTTTTAATTTGCTCCCCCCCTGCCCGCCCCCCCAAAATTGGCAAGCTTTCCTTAGTTGGGAAATCTAGTCATTGGAAGTATCTGTTGGAAGAAAGGAAAGGGTTGCAGATTACTTAAGAAAATTTCCAATGATTAAAAGCATTAATTGTTTGCAAAGCTGGAGAAAATCTAGTTTGGATTCTGGAGTTTACAGTACCAATAATCCTGAGCCTCTTTCTTACAGGAAAGATGATCTGTATGGTCAATTGACTAGATAGAATGACCAAACATTTGCTTTTCTGCTGTTATTCATGCTTTTGTCCACTGGGCAGCTGAAAAAGGCCAATTGCATGTGGTGTGATAAAGATCAATAAAACAAGGAATATGGACAAATTTTTCAGCAAAATGCATTATGAAAGAAACACTTGTTCTTGTGACTGGTTAAGCTGTCAAATTAAGTCTAACAATACACCTCAGTCCCCACATGAAATGATTACTGAAGATCAATCATGATACCATAGGCTTTTAGGGTGGAATTGGATAGACCATTTTCATTATATTTATGATATAGTCAATGCCTATACAGAGAAAAAAGTTCATGAGACAAAGTTCATTAGCCAATATTTTACTTTCTTAATGAAACTTAATAAAATGCATAAGTAAAAAAATAAAAACAAGGAGATAATGTACAATACAGCAATTGGCAAATGCTAATGCTACGTGTTAATTTCTAAATTATAATTCTTGGATTTCAGTGTAAATCAACTACAATATATATGCTAGCAACTTTTAGAACCAATTGGACAGCTTCCAAACTGACTTTTCAGGCATGCCCCATGGCTTCCATATCCTAGACATGCTACCTGGTAGCATGTCTATGGTTGTAGCATTCCAGTCTCAGTTCCAGAGAGGATGGCTGTAACAGGAGAGACTTCAGCATCATGGGTTTTTGTTTCCTCACATCAAGTGTCCAGCGTACAACTCCAGCTATTTCCTTGCCCACCTGGCACTCAGTCCTATGCCATAATTACTGGAGGAAAAAAAAAACAAATTCCAGTAAGAACCAACCGAATACAGAAACTAGACCTCTTCAAGAGAACCCTTGATGACCTAATCAAGAAAGGGCAAATTAAAAAGGAATAATGGTGGTAGATGAAAAGCAGTGGACTCATCCTCCCCCATTTCTATAAGTGCTTAAAAATACATAAGCCAAACATACCTCTTTGTCCAATTGTATCATAATTAGGGAACACAATGTGCCAAAGAACTTACAAAAAAGCTTGGACAGCTCATAGAGGGGAACAAATATTCTATCAATTCCACACAACAATGTCTCTAGAAATTCTGAGACCTAAAAGTAAAGAAGATGAAATTATGGTTTTATTCAGTGTTATAGTACTCTTTATGTCTATAAATTTAGAAATAGCAAAAAAGTTCAAGATGGCAGTACTACGCAACCCACACACACTAATGAAACACAAAGATAACAATATCCAGAATCCCAGACCTCATCATCCTCTGTCTCACGACATTCAGTTTGATGAGACAAATATACCAACAAAATCAGAGGAAAACCCATGGGATCATTTCTCTTCAGGCTCAGCACAGACCATAATTCAGTGTCTAAAAACTTTAACATCCCCACTGCATAGAATGAAAAGTATGGATCCCTTATGCAGTGTGTGTGTTTGCAAGCCTCATTTAGTAAAAGGAGAAGAAAAAAACCCAATTGCTGCATATTTATATATGTGCTTGACCTGGGCCAGGGCATCCTCTCTAGCAGGCAACAACCAGATCAGCAGAGATAAACAATAGACAAACAACCAAGCAAAAAACATACTCTAATCAAGGAACTATCAATGAGAAAAACCACATGCCCACCAATATTGGCAGGGCAAACTTCTGTATATAAACCCCACCCTCCCTAGCACTAATTTTTCTTGGTTGGGTAATGACGTGTCTGCAAATAATCAACCAAACTCAGAGGGTACCACAGACTCCACAATTCAATTTGGAGTGGCATATATTCTCTTCTTTTGGAAGCAAATAAATAATGAAAGAAGCAAACTTGCTAAATCTTTCTACCTGGCAAAGTATGAGATAATGCCAATTATCAACACTTCTTTGGGAAACAATGCTGTCCATTAAAACTACGTTTCCTTCAAAGCTTAGCTTTTTTGAATGAATCAGTCTAAGTAGTTCCATTAATGCTTTCACCGGATGGGGTGGCCAGCTCAAAAACCTCTTTATTGCAATGACAATATTTATTGTAGGCAATAGATATTGTACATACAAAACCTGATTCCCAAACGTGTGTGCGTTTGCATCTGTGTGTGGATTTTCCTAATCAAATCTGATTTTATAGAACCAGAAGAAAGCATTAAAAATTCATTTCATTTCTATCAACTGCCCCCCCTCAACAGGCTATAAAGTTCTCAGCCTTATCATAAGGGGGAGGATGCTACATAAAAACGGCTTCCTGAGAGATAGGGAATAGCAGCATTCATTAACTACACTGAGACAGGAAGGCAAGGCTAGTTTAGATCCAGCGATCTTCTATGAGAAGAGATTTATGATCTCCCACCTTTCACCCTTCTTTCAGCCCTGCCACATAAGAGGTTTCATTTCTCATTGGTGAGGATATTGAATGCTAGCATGACCAGCCACTACACTTCTTAATAAAATCTAATTTCTAATAAACTCTTGGCCTTATTTTTGTCCTTGTATGTGGACATTCAAATATTGTATATACATGGAGTATAATCCACAAATGATGGTATATTAATATTTGTGTGAACTTTCAAATAGGCTGTCAGCCTTTCTTTCCTCTTTGGCTGTCAGCCAAATAGGCTGACTCTTTTCTTTCGCTATCTTTTTGGCTGCCATTGTAAGGGGGTGTGTGTGAATCAATTGGGCTTTGTGGGGTGGGAAATGTGCTGGAGGTTTCAGAGACTGAACTTTATAACTTGGGGAAAACTTTACTGATTATGCTTATTCACTTGCTTTCTGCGCAACTGCAACTCTATCAAACAATGGAGTCTAAGAGTGTCTTTCTTGGATTTTGAATGGAGCACCATCTGACATAGGCATTGTTAGATCTCAACATCAAATTGCTGAAAAGGCAGCAGGTTCCATAGGTAACCTGGCATTGTGTCTTGGAGGGCTTTATAGATCATAAACAACACCTTGAATCGATCCGGAAGTAAACTGATCACCCAATGCAGCTCATGCAGTGTTACACACACTGTTCTTTAGATGCTCAAAATTGCCTGTGGCTGTGTTTTATAACAGCTGAAGCTTTTGGATACATGAGTAACTTCCTGTAGATTGCATTGCAATTTATATAAATCAGTAAAGATATCATGACGGATGCCACAAAGGCTATTTTAGTATTTTCCCACTAAACAAGGCAGATAAATACATTGGTTGAACGCTGACCATCTCTCCTTAACCTTATTTGCTCTTCCAACAGGACATTGTCCTGTTCCATCCATTTGATTAAATTCCCATAGAGTTGTCTAGAAAGCCACTAATTATTCTAAGAAAGATAAACTGACTGAATATTAGTCAGGTTTACCTTGTTTTTTCTTTTATATATTAGCATTGTAATAGATCTAATCCAGCCACTTGAAAGCATATAAAATCTGTAAGGGAATTTTAAACTGTGATTCAATATTTGCGAAAAATTGTATCCGCTTATCTTAGCACTTACAATGACTTTTTTTGTCTCCTTAGATATAGAGGACTTGAAAAATGCATATATTTTACTTCGGCTTCCAAATTTTTTGTCAGGAAAAGAAGAATGGGCAAGACAGAAAAAGAATGGGCAAGATATTCTTTTTCAATGAAGCCAAACTTTTCTCTGAAAAAATATTTCAGGAAATCTATGAAATACAAAACTTCAAAATTATATTCATTTTCTACAGGTGGTTTTCACAGATGATTCATTCTTGTCAGTGCCAAAGGTTGAAAAGGTAGTTTGCTTCTTTATGCTAACAATGAGAAACACCATCCAAAGACCTTAAAATATAGTATGCATTATCTATTCAAAATAATTCTGTGCTCTTATGATTCTTTGAGCAAAAACGAGAGTTATTTTTAATGTATGTTATAAATACATGGATGTAGTAAAATGAAGGGATATAAGCTTGAGCAGGGAGCTGGACTAGAAGACCTCCAAGGTCCCTTCCAGTTTCTTCTATTCTAGCTTACTTTTCTTTTTAAAAATATGCATGGCTCCTTCAAATGTGAACTTAGAGCAGTAAGTTTAGATAGGTAACACATTTCAAATTTTAGTAACATTTTCAGGAGCAGATATTACAGTGTCCATATAGTAGCCACTGGGTGCACACCTACTTTTATCTAAGGACACTGCAAAGTATCTCAGAGAAAGGAGTTAATTCCTGTGTGGAAAAGATCATCCTTGGATAGCCAGTAAATATTAATGGTGTTGACTGCCATTTGCAGCAAATATCAAGAAAGCAATATATTAACCTTTGGCATGCTCACTTTTTAGAATGGAAAGACTACATATCTTATTCTTGTAGTTGATTTGCATCTGTTCATTCTCTATGGCCGTGGTGGCAAACCTATGGCACGCATGCCACAGGTGGCACACAGCCATTTGTGTGGGCACGTGAGCCCCAGCCAAACTTACCTGCACTGTGTATGTGTGCACCTCCCAGGTGATTTTCAGCCTGTTTGAGGCCTTTTTTGCCCTCCCAGGGGTTCAAGGGAAGCACCCTCAGCTTTTGGAGGCCAAAAAATGGGCCTTCTCGAAATACTGGAAGTGACGAAACCGGAAGTCCCGAAACCAGAAGTGCTGAAACAGGCCCATTTTTTGGCCTCCAAAGGCTGCAGAGGCTTTCTTCAAGCCCCCAGGAGGGCAAAAACGGCCTCAAAAATCAAAAAATCAAAAATCAGCTGGGAGGTGTACGCATGCAGAGCAAATAAGGGGGATTGCTTATACGTGCATAGGGGATAGGGTACATTGCTTGGTGGATGCTGGCATGCATGTGTGCACTATCTTACGTATGCATGCTTTTGGCACACCACAACAAAAAGTTTCCCCATCACTAGTCTATGGTATTAATGACCCTTGTTAACTGCTTTGATTCTCAACTTAATCCTACAAAAAGGAGGATTGTCATATAAATGACATTCAAAGCATGCTGTTTAGATTCTCTTTTTTTACTTTGCCAGGCACATCCTATGCTTTCACAGTTAGTTTACTGAATTAGGCATCATCTAATAGTTGTGTTCTAAATTTAGCCAATGATTTCTGATGTCTAAATACTATTGCCAGTTGAATTCTGGTGTTTCATGAGAAAGGAATAATTACAGGAGAACTTAAATGTAACTGTTCTAAGGAAAAACAGACGAAGTATTGTGTCGGGATTTGCTTTTAACTACCTTTTATCTGGAAAATTACTCCATCTGCATCTTCACACATCTAAGTGGGAGGATGATAGGACACAAATCCATGAAAATATTAATTTCCTCATAGGATATCATCACAAATGTGGCATGAATCAGATCAATGCTCACTGACAACCATGTATATATGTAGAAGGCTTCAATGCATAGTTTGGAGTGTATGCTTCAATTGGTGCCGCATCATTTCTTCCCATCTCCGCTGAATTAACTATATGCTGAGTGGCATGACTCATATATTAATTGTAAGATTACTTCCTTCTCCCCCTCCTCCTCCTCCTCCTCCGTATTTGCTTTCTATTCTTTTACTTTTGTGTGGCAAGATACTAAGCCAGTAGTGCAAGAAATTGCCAAGTAAATTATTCCTTGGATAGTATAAGCATTTCTGGAGTGAAAGTAGTATTATCCCTGCTATTGCAACAGAAGATCCTATAGGTAGAGTTTATGGCCCACAGAGGAGGAGCAATGAGCTAGGCTCCATCTGGTCTGGTGACCCTGTTGTGGAATCATCCATGGTCAGTGGACTCCTTTTCTTCAGGGTTCTTTCAATTACGATTAGGAGAAATACCAAACATTTTAACCGCACGACTTATTTTGGTGGTAATGGTGATGGAGAGGGGATAATTAATTTCATATAATAAGACTGAAATGCTGGTCTAGAAGGGGGTGGCTATTTTCCCCAATGAATATTATACTGTAAAATTAGTGAGTAACAGAGTTGGAAGGGATCTTGGAAGTTTTCTAGTCCAACCACCTGCTCGGGCAGGAAACGCTACACAATTGCAGACAAATGGTTGTCCAATCTCTTCTTTAAAACCTCCAGTGTTGGAGCATTCACAACCTCTGGAGGCAAGCCATTCCCCTGATTGTGTTCTGTCAGGAAATTTCTCCTTAGTTGTAGGTTGGTTCTCTCCTTAACTAGCTTCCATCCATTGCTTCTTGTCCTAGTGCTTTCTTCTGAATACAATCTATGAGCTATAGTTGTCAACTGAAAAAGATCTTCCTTGACAAATGCCACTGAATAAAATTACTTTTACCATGTACAGTAGTTATATTTAGTTTGTGACCATTCTGTATAGAAAACAATCTATAACTGTTAGTGGAAACAGTCTGATCAGAAATGTCACCAGCTTTTTCAACAATCCTGCAGCAGCTCTTGAAACAAATTTTCTGGATCTCGTTTGATAAATTTTATTCAACTTTTTGATAACTGCTTTTTCTGGATCCAAAAACACAATGGTCAGGGATGTGGATCAAGAAATTGATCAGACAATGTCCTTGTTTCTTCATTGTTAAATATAAAATAATTCTCAGTGAAGTGAACCTGCCACACTAGAAATGTTGAAATAATATTTTTGGATTCATGGGAATGACTGTCGGTGGCAAGATAGGCTGGAAGACAAAAGGCTGACAAGGAACCCACCAATCATTGTCCTACAGTATTTTATATTTCATTAGAATGGCAGCACTGACCAGTCTCATTCTCAAGGCAAAGAAAAAGTAGAGTGCTTTATATTGATACATTTTCCTCCTATCTCAAAGAAAGCACATCACAGTCGTTGGTGGATGAGCCCACAGAATTGTTCGATAAAATCTCATTCCCAAATACTGAAATATCGAATACTCCAGCTTTTAGTAGAGTCTTCCAGAATCACTGAAAGAGTTGGTGACATTTCTGATCAGAGTGTTTGCACTGTTAAGAATCTTATAGTGAAGATTACTATTTTTGCAACTGTCAAGTAGAGCTGAAGGTCATTCCTCAACATTAAGAACATGTTTGATATAGCAATTGGACTATTTCCTGGCAAGCCATCCTTTTATTAAATGACTCTGTTTCTCCTTTTTCTTGTGGATGGATAATTTGCTTGAGTCATCTGGCCTTTTACAAAAGATAACGGCATTATTCATCATTTCTGCTCTTTTCTTCTGCCCTCTAATTCTACACAATGTGGGATAGTATATTGTTTGAACTGAGTTTTAAGATGTTCTTACAGAATAGATTACTTCTACCATTTATTACTTTTCTATAAAGTTAGGAAAGCAACTGCTTTCCAAATTTGATGGATTCAATACCTAGAATTCTCACTTTATCTGGGCCAAACCATGGGTTTTTAAACTTTCAGACCATGGAACTTGTTAAAACAGGAAAAATCCTAGAACTGATCTAGAGGCAGTGATGGACAATAACTGCATTCAAATTAACTTTTTGTTATCTAAGTCTCCTATGGAAACCTATAAAATTCATTGCCTTGCACTGGACAAAACAAAGGTGGGATATAAATCTAATAAATAATTCTTGTGGAACCCTTGGAAGAAGCCTTGATCCAAACAATATTCCATTTAGTGTTTTTGAGATCATGAAATCCACATCTTGTATGTATGTACCACAGTATGCTATTGAGGATACGAGAAATCAAAACTATTTCAAGAGTGCTATGGGTTGCTTCCAAGTCTCTAGCTACCGGAGTCTTGTTTCCTTATTCCCTCCATCACACTAACATGGGAAACCAGAGATATTAAAATACATGATTATGTATGCAGCGGATGACAAGAAATGATTTACTTCTGACCATACAAGATTTGTGTTATTTCTACCAATATCACCTTGCACAACAGAGTATCTAATAACTCTTGTGCAATAGCAGAAAGTGGTAACCTATGGTCAGTCTGGGTATTTATTTCTTTGTTGCAGTTGGCATTCAATCTAGTGTTCAATCTACTCTAGTAACTGGATTAAACAATTTTTACTGTGCAAATCCAATATGTTGAACTGGAATCTAGGAGATCTAGGTTCAAGTTTACAGAAGCCCATAATACTCCTTCAGGCTGGTTGGTTTCTTCAGCCCAGCTTACAAGAGAGTTTAAAGTTTTCAGTAGCCTTCCTATGACCTCCTAGTTGGGGTCTATGACAATTCAACAAGGCCAACTCGCCATGACCAAGTCACCACGGCTAACTCATCATAGTCAACTTGCCATGGCCAACTCACTGCAGGACAACATGCCATGGCCATCTTGACACAGGACAACTCGTTGTGGGGTAAGAGTTACACTCATATCAAAGAAATGGCGGAATAGAATCATTAAAGATAAGATGTAAAAGGAGGGATAGAATGAAATGTAAATGTCAGAAATTAAAATATTTTTATTTATTTTAAATAATTAAATATAATTGTTAAATTGACCCGCAACAAGTTGTCCCACTGCCAGCTGACCCTGAGGAGTTGTCCTGCAGTGAGTTGGCTGTGGCAAGTTGTTCCATTCATTCCTAGTTGTGTGTCTGTCTCTCTTTGAAAAATCCTCATATCACCTATTATTTCACATTTTTTTCTATTAGAACCCAAAGTGTTAAACTGCTTGTGATAATTCTTTGATCCTCATCTTCAAGGAAACCGTTTTGAAGGGCAGCGTAAATAAATATTAAAAACGAACAACAGTGTTACTCGCTCAGTTTTACTTCACGTGTACACTCACCTATCTGTCTTTCTGCTGCTCTGCAACACAGGCTCTATATACACCTCTATTACCCAACTCAACGTAGGTACGAGTAGCTGGTCAGATGCGTACATGAAATTATTATTTCTATGATTGGTTTAAATCGAGAAACGAAAACCTGGGTCATTTCTCCTCAGGACGGCATACTGCTTTGTAAAGAACCGGCATTCCGGTATCCTTTGAAAGAGCTTGTCAGCTCGGCGTCCTTTCCTGGCATTTCTGAGCACACCCACGCGCGTTAGCCACCGAAAAGGAGGAGGGGAAAGGGCCTCGCTCGCTTGCTCTCCCTCGGCTCGGGGGGAGGATGACTTAGCATTGAATCCGACTCAGGCAGGCTGGCTGGCTCTCCGCTTCCAGGTCTTGGCACAGGCCGGCCGGCCTTCCCCGAGCAAGACGGGTGGGCGGGAGCGCCCGCGAGGCGTTGAGGGAGGGCGAGACTGCACAGCCACGGAAGGGAGGAGGGAAGAAGAAGAAGAAGAAGAAGGGGAAAAGGCCCAGGAAAGCTGCCTTGAGGAAGACGGCACACGCGCGCCGCCGCCTTTTCGCGGGACTCGAGTCTGCTTCGCGAAAAGAAAGCGGGCGACGACGACGACGACGCCTTTCCTTCGGAGCAGCCCGCCGCCACTTTCCTCCCTCCATACCTCCCGCGTCCGCATTTTCCTACTGCGGCGCGCCCCGAGCTCAGTTAACAACTCAGGTGGGTTCTCTCTCCCCTGCCGCCGCTCTCTTTCCAGGGGCTTTGCGCGGGGGGTACCGGGCAAGGTGGTTGGGCGGGAGGGCGGGCGACGAGACTCCTTCCCCTTGGTTTTTATCTAACCCTGCTCAGAAGAAGGGAAGGTTAGGATTGAAACGACCAAGGGGATGTTGCCACGGTTTTCCCCGCGTCCAGCCCCCCCCCGTCAGAGGGGCTGCCGGCTGCAGCAGCTGGAGAGAGGACGCCTGGATGCGGATAACGGAAGCGTCGTATCGCCGCAAAGCAGCACCGAGCCGGGTCTGGAGGCCGTTTGCAGACTTTGTGACAATGGCCGTGTGCGGACGAGGAGGGGAAACAAAACTGCACGCAGGCCGGGCAGCCAGACAACTGCGGGGCTCCGGTTCCCGTTGGGGTAGGCGGGGGTACGAGCTGTTACGATTAACTCCTGCCTCCCCACCTCCAGGTCCACCCCCATCAGCCCGACCTCGGGAAAGAGGCAGGAGGGTCTGCAATTCTTGGGCGCACGCTTGTTGACTGCGGGGGAAGGGTGGCTTTGTGCGGCCACGCGGGTCTGGGAGCCCACGGGAAAGTGCGGGTTTGTAGTTCCCTTCTCATACAGTACTTGCACGCTCGTGGGTGCCAATAGAAATAACGCTGCATTTTAAAACATTAGCCTACTTTTAAAAACAACAGGGTAATCGGTGCCCTTAATTCTCTCATGCTGCAAATGGATAAATAATATGAGGGCAAAGAGGTTCCCACCCACCACCCACCACCCCGGTTTTGCAGGCAGCGCTCCGTCCCCTGCATAGCAAGAGCTGCTCTGCATTAACGATGTCATCAGAGAAGCAGGGCCTGCCCGGGAAGGATACTTTTCCTTGCATAATGGGGGGGGGGGGGGGGGGGGGNCATGATGTTATATAACTCAGTGGTGCTGAAATGTAGTGGCATGAAAGGGCTTGGAAAGATCGGTTTGTGTTATCAGGAAAAAAAAAAAACACAAGGGGTTTTCCCTTTACCTACTGTATCATTTTGAAATATGTGGCAAATGAAATGGTCCTGTGTGTTGGAGAATAGGAATCCCAAGTTTTGATACCCGCAGACATATTAAAGTAACTTCTTAGTCTCTCTCTTTAATTTCAATGAATGAGATAAATTTATTTTACTTTTAATTTGCTTAAAGTTGTACAGAACATGAATATTTCACATGTTTTAAAATGTTTTACCAGTGCTACTGGTAATATGCAGTGGGGTAATATTAAATATTTCTACCAGGTTATAGCAATATGGTAACGTAACAAGAATATTTGTGTTGTATTTTTCATAGTAAAACACATTTCCAAGGTCATACAACAGCCTGAAGTGTAGCTTTCATTTAGCAATTTGTTATCTGTAAGACAAGGTGCCCGACCCACCTTGGAAGATTATATTTACAGTGGTTCTTGAATGGAGTCTGGAAAAATTGAAATACTTTATAACTTACTTGCCACATATTTTTAAAAATATTGGCAGTAAGTTTAAGGTGCTAAAAACTGCTAAATTGACTATTAAAAACTACAGTAGCAGAACTCTAGCGAAAATCTAGCAGGTAATTACAAGACTGATAAAGGCTGTTATTCTCTAAGTGGTTAGCAACAGGAGGATGCCACTAGCTAAAAGATAAAGCAGTCCTTAGAAGCGTGTATCTCTTTGGCTTGGTTTGAAATAGTTGTGTAACATATGTATATAGGTTATATATTTGCTCATATTTCCAAAATACATTAATGTTGTTTCACTAAGTGATAATATCCTTGATTTTCAGAAACTGAATTGGAACAGGGAGGGAGCAGATTAAAATGAAGTTTCCAAATAATTTTATTTCAGGATAAATTGACGCAACTAGGAAATTTAAATGTACATTGTGGTTCTCTGGGGGGGGGGAAGAACAGTCAAACTATGTGCTGAGGAGGAGAATGGGAATGAAAATACTGCTGCCACAGTTTCTCTGTATCCATCCATTCATCTATAACATTTTTAGGTGGTTGTAGCATGACTCCCTTCCATAATAGAGCAAATGCTCCAATCTACCCTAGGAGTTTAGAAGAAAGATGCACAATGTATGATGCTGCCCACAGAGTTTTTGGTGCTGTCATTTCAGGGAAGCGAAAATGTTGCTGCTTAATTGTATTTTAATGGTCTTTGTGATGGAATGACTTTTTAAAAGCTATACATATATTTGTTTGATTAAAATGTTTTTCTTCTGAGCATTATTTCCAATGTTAGCTATTAATATTTGTTCACATGTATAATTATAATTATTAATATGTGTTTAAATTATATGCTGGTATGAGAATTATAATTTAAAATAAGTAGACTAGATCTTTTCTAAATCATATGTAAGTATATTAACCCACTTGCAGAATGTATGCAGAAGTTAAAATTTAATTTTGTATGAATGCTTTTAGAATATGTTACTAGAATGAGAACATGATTAAAAATACATTAAAAACATAACTCATTAAAAAATTAAAACAAAAACAAAAATACCAAACTGAAGCTAAAATCAGTTGAAATTGTTGGACAACATTTTATATTGTTGTTTTCATTTGAGAGATACATGTGTAATTTCTTATACATGAACTAAAATCTATCTATCTACTATCAGAGTTGTATGTGAGTTAATGGAAAGGCCAAAATGTCACCTATTTATTTATATATATTTATTTTATTAGATTTGTGTTCTACCTTGCCTTTTAGGAATTCCAGTTTGATACATAATAATAGTTAAAGCTATTGGGGGCTGCAAGCTTTAGGTACAAAGAAAACCAATTCTGAAAATCTTGTCAAGAAAATTACATGGACTCATTCTTGCATTTTCCAGGAATCAAGAGTGACTTAATCAACCATTACAATTTCCTTCAGGAGCTGAAGATGCATGCCTAGTGCTTCCTCTCCATTTTTCTCTACAACAGTCTTGTAAGGTAGATTGGGCTGAGAGACAGCGAGTAGCCCAAGTCCAGTTTGTGCACAGTGCATTATTTGGAAACAACATGAATTGTTCTTAAAATGCAACTGCGTTTGAGTTCTAGCTTTAATGTTCCACTGATTGCAGTAGCATTTTGGAACCTTTTGTTTGTTTTATTATGTTCAGAACTCTGAGACTAACTGAATTTAGATTAGATTATTTCTTTTATCATAAACTAGCTTACTTTGTAGGTTAGAGAACATTTATGATAGCATCATTCTCCTACTTTAATTAATGCAATTTATACATTATTTTTTATGAAACAACACCAGATTTTTTTACTATTGAGAATGCAGTAAAAACTTGACTGTAAAGTAATTAGGGGTACAGAATAATTAGGAACAAAATAATTCAGTCAGGTAAAAGAAAAAGCAACTTGGGAATGGTGAATGGATAATACTAGAGAAAATAGCTGTTCCCTGGTCCCTCTCCATCTTGCTTCCTCTGATAAGAACATTAGGCCTAAAGATTTGCAATTCCTATCCCATGTGCCACTGTTTCCTGTACCTGGCTGTGAACCTGTACAATTGTGTAATTCATTGCTTTGTATATTGATGATCTCAAATTCATCCCTGGCATTTCTGCATTGAACTAGAAAACTGTCTGCCTAAAACCCTGACATGCCAGTTGTAGTCAGTGTCAAGTAGACTGAGGCAGCAAGCACCTTATGTTCCTATAGCAGAATTATGATCTGTGGCATTGCAGGTATGCAGGATGAGCAATGAGGCTTTGACTCTGTAGACTTCCCAAGTGCTACTTAGCTGAGCAGATCATGGAAAGAATATTTCAGAAGTGAAGCTTATGGATTCCCGAGCTTTAAAGAAACAGATGAAAAGCACACTTTTTCTGTATTTCTGTAATTACTGTAATCTGTTCTATCATTCATGACAAATGGACAATTGTATGTTGTTTGCAAAAAGAGATGGGTGGAGAATTTTGGAGTGGATGGGTTATTCCATTATGGTAACTTATCTACATATTAACAGCTACATAAGCCTTGATGTCGGAAACAGGCCAGACCTCCGCAAGTATTTGGGTTTCTTCAGTTTCAGAAACTGAAACTGATCCCCAACTCTAGCAGAAAAATGATTCCATACAACAGGTTCTGCAGTAATTGTTATAGTTAATTTTAATTGTCTTCCTCAAGATTAACTCCGAATGTTTTCTTCATTTGCTGCAGCATTTGTGAAGGATGCTTTTTTCTTCAAGAAGAAAAGGGTAAAGAAGCTTTGCAGAAAAGATTAATTAAAATAAGAATGTATATCCACAGGTAATTTCCTATGAACAAAAATATTATAGAATAGTAAATGATGGAGCAACAGTTCTCTAAGCATTCTCAGCCAGTTTAAATATACAAGTTTACTTAGCAAACCAACATTGCTTATTACATAATCCCTGCTGTGGGGATCATACTTACAGAGATGCTGTGATGGGAGGGCCTCATTTATTATTTCCATAGTTTTAAACTGGAGATAGGAGACATTTACAGATAATCTGTTGGTATATAACACAATTAACAGTTTGTGCTGTGCACACTAATTAGATACAAGGTCCACCAACTAGTCCTAATCTGTTGTAAAATCAGGATTTCATTTTGTGGCAGGAGATTCTGAGGGAGATCTGTCCATGTACCCACAACATGAATATCTTCTCAGGGAATATTTTAGAAGTTATTGAAGAAGGAGCAGGATGGCCTTAATCAAAATCATGGCTTATAGGCATTCCAGCTGGGGTAAAGTGCTGCAGCTGTTCCTGGAGATGACAGATGGAATAACTTGTGCTGTGGTACGCTTTCAGGTTCATGGGACCATTGGTAGCATATTTTTGGCCTGTGATAGAAGCGGCCTTGCGGCAAGGGGATTGTGTGTGTGCGCTTGCCCCGAGGCCACTTCTACCAGGCGATCAAAGTGGCTGGTGACTGCACCTGGGGGGTTTCCATCACCCGAAAGAGACTGCCTAAAGTTGAGAGGACACAGCAGCCACGCCACGCCCTGAAGCGGATGGGGACTCTGCCTTCAAGGGAGCTTTCATTTGCCAATAGAAGCAGCCTCGCGGTGAGGGGAGTGTGTGTGTGCTGGCCCTGAGGCCTCTTCTACCGGCCGATCGAAGTGGCTGGTGATTGTACTTGGGGAGCTTCCATCGCCTGAAAAAGACTGCCCAAAGCCGAGGGACATGGGTAGCCACGCCATGCCCTGAAGCGGCTGGGGACTCTGCCTTCAGGGAGCTTCTAACAGCTTTCAAGGTATTCTAGTCTAGGCTACCTGCAGGGCACTCCTAAAAGCAAGTTTTCTCCCCATTCCCCCCTCCCTTCCCCCCCATTTCTCTTCACCTCGTGTAGTTCTAATGAACGATGTGAGAAATGGGGGGGGAAACACATGGTTTAAATAGGCCTAAACTTTGGGGGCAGGGTTTAATTTCACCTCATGCCTAGAAATCATGCTGGGCCTTCCTATTGGTGGAGGCCGTATTGGAGAAACAGCAGACATTTTGAGGAATCTCTCATTTCTGCTTTCATACAAAGGTGGGATTTCTGATATGCATTAGAAACGCTCTGCCAGCATTTATTTAAGACAGACTTTGGGGACTTAAAAGTGGGAAGTTATAAATTTATTATTATTTCATTTAATAGAATAGTATAATCAGTCAAATATTAACTAAGTACTGATGTATGATTAATTTTGAAATCTAAAATTATTTTATTTAGGAATTGAGGATTATTTTCCCTGCGAACTTCATTATTAGATATAATTCATTTTTAAAAACTGCTAGAATGAAATCTTACATGAAAATTAAGTCCTTCTTTCACTAATTCATGAGTAGATATATTTTCTCTGTTTGCATATTGGATTACATGTGGCTTTATGAAGCTAGCACACACTTTCCCTCCCCAAGATTTTCTGGAGTAAAATGTCATATTGCACATAGTCGGACAAAATAAGGAGAGTTACTCTTGAGTTTTCACTTCTGTACTATTGGTTGTTACCGTGTTGAACTTTGTTCGTGATCCTTTTTTTCACTGCCTCTTGCATGTGATAAATGTTTGATAGACATTTGCTAGATAGATAATGTTGTCATGTAGTGTCAGACAATTTCTCAGGAAACATTTATCTCCAACTAAAATGCAGAAGAGTAGAGAGGCAGTGGCTTCAAAGGTTCAGTAACTTCTACCTCTAGGCTAAATGCAAGTATATAGTAACTGTATAGAGCCAGTTTGGTCTAGTGCAGGGGTGTCAAACTCATGTCATGGCGGTGTCATGTGAGGTATCGGGATTTTCCCCCCTTTGCTAAATGAGGCGTGGGCATGGCTAGCGCATGATGCATCTGGCCCGCGGGCCAGGAGTTTGACAGCCATGGTCTAGTGGGTAAGGCCTAGTGGGTAAGGTCTAGTGAATAAGGCTAGAAATTGGGAGATCTTGAGTTCTAGTCTCTTCTTTGACATGAAAGCCAGCTGGGTGACTTTAGGCCAATCACTCACACTCAGCCTTACTCATGTCATGAGCTTTAACTATTCTGTAAATGGAATTTCAGTGTTTCAGACTGGATAAAACAGAATATATGTAGCCCCTTTTTCCTTCCCTGATATATTTTCTCTGCCCTATAAGCACTATCCTAGACTAATGTTTCGTGTTCCAGAACTCTTGTTCCCACTGCAATCTATGTGGCCAGAAGAAAACAGTCAAACTAATTTTTTGGAGCACAAAATACTCCATGTGACTTGTGCTAATACATAAAAGTGTACTATGTTTTAATTTTAGAGATACATTCCTCTGATAAAAGATTGAGATTAATGCTGCAGGCAGTAAATCTCATTATTGAAAGGGAGCTACTTTTGTTGAGGCAATTGATCCTGCTTTTAATATGAGAATTGTTTTGATTTACAAATCAACAAGATGTTGGATTCTGCTGTTTAAATAAAAATACATGTGGATTAGAATTTATTGTGAGGGATTGGGCTAAGGACTTTATTTGGAAGTAAGCATGGTACATAATAAAATCTCTATTATACAGTACATTCTCCCAGAGTTGAGAATTAATGTTTAAGAGTTCTTCACAGACCACTTGAGTTTTCACTGTGGTAAATTCAATCTAGTATCCTGTGGAGACTTCATAATTTCATAATATCATGCAATGTATTTTCCTTTCAAATATATTCTATGCAGTGAGAATATCTGAGCTTTCTTGCTTGAGTTTGAATTAAATTCTACAGGTTGCAAAACATATTCACTTGAAAATATGTATATTTAAGCCATTAAATTTTAAATGCTTGAGTATATCTATCGTACTATTTGTAACAGGTGAAGGAAAATACATATTTGTAAAACACCAGGTCTAGAGGAGGGTATTTTTCAGCTTTAACAGTTTAAAAAAGAAGATATCAAAGCTGAACATACATAAAATATTTGAATAATAGAAGAATGGTGGTAAATGATCTATCAGTAAATAATCCTAGAAGAAAGTGAGGATTCTTGAATTAATTTTGAATAGTATTTATCCTTCTTACATTTTTCAAAAACAGCAATCTTTTCCAGATAGGTAAAAAAGGATGATCCCCTGTGGCAGAGGGAAGAGGTTACGTTGATGATAAAAGGCTTATATGGATTTTTTGTTCCCTGCTCACGTAACACATTTAACTGCTGGCATCTTAAGTGTTGATGGAAACCTGATCTAAGGAAGCATAATTTATTTTTGATTCTGTGGCACTCTGGCAGCTTAACATGTGTTTGTGGTCACACAGTAGTATCATATTTTCAGCTTTATCAGGAATTTTTAAGTGTTTGAAAACTGCCTCTTTCCAAAGACACTTTACCAAGTATTTCTCAATGGGAAATTCAATAATAATGAGAAAAAAATTACCCTGAAGGACATACTTCCTAAATTATTTATTTTTCTCCGTACAGCAGGTCTTTTCCTTTTAGCACAGGGAACCCTTGATTTAATAGACCTTGTTACAATAAGCATTTCATGTGACAAAGATTTCTGTGGTGATTTACATCATTTATGTAATAATGTCATATAATTTACATAATGATTTCATTATACAAATTATATAACTTATGATGTGATACTTTGAGATGATACTGGTGAATAATGAACCACCTCAATCTGATTAGTCTGTTAAATGAGTTTCACAGTATTTTCACGGTACTGTGTACAGAAATATCAATTCAGATGACAGTGAGGCCTGATAGGAAAGGGAGGTATCCAACATGAACAGATTTTGTACAGCAGGATATACTGGAGAAGAAAAAGAAGGTACAAAATACCAATACAGAGGTACAATTTTCCTGGTGCAAAGATTTCTTTTTGCTCATTATATTTCAAATATTGTGAATGAATCCAAAATTCTAGTTAATGATGATGCATGCTTATAATTATTTATACTTCACAGCTTTAGCTTGTAGGGGCAAATAAAGAATTTGGAAATATTTCTTTTTATTTTTGGAGGTGTGAAACCAGTGTATCTGATTTGCTTCTCTTAAGACATGAATATTAAACTAAGAATAAACCACTTTTGGGGAATGGAATAAATCAGGGTTTCTGATTCCTATGTCACAGGATCATGCTACTAAAAAATGAAAAAATACTAGTTTACAGTGGCTCATTGTTTCTCAGTTTTGAATATTTGAAGCTTAACCTCAGGGCTTAATACCCATATTGTATGTACATATGTACCAATTTCTCAGAAGATGAAAAAAGGCATAATATTAATACCTTGTGAACTTTGGTGAAATCACAATTGCCCTCTGTATCTCCCAGAGGCTGAAAGAAAACTGAACGGCCAGTCTTAAGAACAAAAAATGCTTTTTCTGTAACTCAAGTCCAGCACACAAATGCCTTTCCTATTTACCCTCCTCATCACATGTAAAAATAGTGGCATTGAAGTTGTTCCTGCCAAATGGACACTTGGTTGATGAGAGGGAAGCTTCAGAGATTGCAGGAGTATCGCCCAATACTACCCCATAATACAACATAATAGGTAAAGTTGGTCAAACCCTTTTGCTAGCTCTTGCTTACATGTCATGTTTTTTTACATTGCATTCTTGCACCAGTGCTTGAGGAAAATATCTTTTCTGAATTTTGGGATGGTTCTTTTAGGTTTGAAGCTACTTTGGCTGAACAGAACCATACAGAGTCCAGATATATCTTGATAGCTGGCATCCAATACTGCAATTGCATAATTTTAGACTCCAGAATTAATAGTCTTGTAGAGGATGCCTATTTTACCCAACATTTGCATTATTCACTCATTTTAAGTCATGAACATTTAATTTAATGCACTTGGGGATGTGTTTGTTTTGAGTGGAACCCTGGACATCTGTCTTAAAAGTGTCATTGTTTATTTCAAAGGAAAACGCAGATAAAAAAGATACATTCCTTGGTGGGTGACCTGTATCTCTCAGATGTAAGAATAGGGTCATTAAACATGGCAATATTGCTTCCTGTTTGGTCCTTGTTATGCTTAGACTGAAAAAATAATATTTCTATTTCTCTGTAGTAGAAATAGAGTAGGGTTCTCTTAACTCACCTTGACTTTCCTTAGCATGTAACCAAGTTGTCAGCAGTATAATGATCACATCTGGTGATCATTCATACATCCAGATGATGGTGTTGTAAATGTAAATCCCTTACCCCATCTTTATGTATTTTTCAATCTGAGTGAGTTAAACTTATTGACAGGCTTTTCTTTTCTTTATGGCTTTTATGGAACTTTTAAGTAGTTAATTTACATCTGCTCCTGGAGGCAAAAAACAATTATGTGAATAATAGATCAGACATAATTTATTTGATCCTGCATGGTAGAATGGTACCTTTGCTATTTCATGTTACCACTTGGATGCTGTAAAATCCCTTGGGAATTAATTTCCCAGGTTGATTCTGTCAGAACAGAAGTTCATAGGGCTTGATAACAAAATTTTTTGTACCTTTGCTGGGTCCAAATCTGACCTAGGTTGCAGAAACAGTCACTTCATTTAGCATAGCCACTTCTCTCTTGCCTCTGCCACAGCTGTTTCTTTTTATGTTTAAATAGAATAAGCCTCTTATCTAAACTCTTAAAAGCAATCCTAGTGCATTTATTTGTATGGGTGTATCTTGTATTTCAATATTCTCCAAGGCAGTATTTCAACTTTGGCAATTTTAAAATCTGTGGACTTCAACTCCCAAAATTCTCCAGCTAGCCATGCTCACTAAAGAATTCTGGGATTTGAAGTCCACACATCTTAAAGTTATCAAAGTTGAGTAACACTGAGAATATTGAAATACAAGATATACCTGCACACATATTTTGTGATTGCTCCGAAGAAATAAGAGGCTTCTTCCATTTAAGATTAAAAAGGTGATAAACTTAAAAGAGGATATTCACAGAGAATGATTGTGTGAATGAGATGGACAGTATATAATTTGACAAACAAATACTAAAAGTTGCCAAGGTTAAGTGGATCTGTATTTTGATTGCCAAGGATAATATCACCTTTTTTCACAAAATGGTTTTCTTCTTTCAACAACTCATTTCTGCAACAAAAATGAATTTTGGGGACCAAAATGTCTCTTGTATATTTGTCTGAAACTAGTTCTAACTGCAAGCAATCTAAACACAGCTCATTTGAGGATTTTTAAAAATCCAATTTTAAACATTAAAAAAAAAACTCTGAATAGCTTTACAGAATCTTTGAAATGCAGAATCAGTCTTTAGAAAAAAGGGTCATGTTAGGTTTTCCTCTGTTAAAGAGTATTTGGATTCATTGGTGCAAAATTCTACCTTATGCCCTCTTTTAACTCTATTGGCTATTCTAATATTTACATTCGTTTTCTGATTTTCAAAAAAAAACCTCACTGGTATTTGAAACAAATGATTTGACAGTAAAGTTAATGAAGATATGAATATACATCTAGCTAAAAGATGTTGGATTTGGCAAGACTTTGTATGCAATTAGAGCAATCAATTTAGACATCACAACTACATTAGAAACCATTTTCCACAGAATTATTCTATTTGTTGCAAATAAGGGTTTTGTGCTATGATGGAAATCTTAAGAGTGGTGCTTGGCATGCTGTAATAATAACCTGTGCTTAAGCATCACAACAGCCAGAATGACCTTCATCAAGCTCAGGATGGAAATCTTGTTTGCCCAGGATCCCGAAATAAATAGGAATGGTTGCTGGAGCAACATAGTATTCTCAGTGAAGTGTCAAAGGTGCAGCCAAAACACTCAGTAGAACATTGCAATTAAAATAGAAGTCACACATTTTGTCATCATTTATGTCAGAATTTTTTACACTGCTTTCAATTTAATTGTTAAAAGTTCTCTGGAGGACTAGCAAATGTAGCGAACAAGAAAGGAAAGAGAAAAATCACTTGAAAATAAGTCTCAGTGGAATTAATAATATCTGACTGTAAGAAACTATCCATTGAGCTTTCTGTTAAAAATATTTAATTTCATTTAGTGGGAAAATCAATGAGTAGAATAGATTAGAACTAAATATAACTTGATACATTTTTGTCCCTTGATTAAAATGCATGCTTGTTTTGAAAGAATGTTTTCAGATATTATGCTGTGGTTTAGAGAGCTCAATAAATTGGCCCAGTAGCTTCCCAATATTATACGTATGTTCATTTTTGTCTCATATCGTCATCTTGTTTTCCTGACACTCCATTTTTAGTTATACCTCTTTTTTTCATTCTTCCAACAGGCAGTGAGTGACACTTGTAATTTAAAAAAAAAAGAAAAAATGAATAAATGTAATGCATTGAATTTGGACCTATCGAGAATATGCACTTGCTCTAATAGCTTAGGCTAAATGGTTCCTGTATATAATGTTCAATTTAAGAGATCATACTTACAATTCTATGAAGATGTGCTAAGTACTAATTTGCCTCAGTTAATGTAGCAAGAGAAAAACTTACCATTGTTTGAATTGAAGCAGCCTCACATCCAGGATTACGTATATTTGGGATGTTACAGCAAATAAAGAATAAACACTTTTTTCCTGCGTTTGCTTAAAAGTGTACCTCAAAATGTCCGCCATCCTTTTGTTAAACTAATTGTGTGGCCAAATGATTTCTCAGAATGAGTTGCAGATTCTTGGTAATTCACAAGACTGCAATCATTCTTGCAAGAAATCTGTCAACGCAGAACACATTGGCTCTGAAAGCCATTACAAAAGCATTCTCATTGTTCTCAGTGCTAGAAAGGCTTTTTCTTGTCAAGAAAATCAGAGGTTTTGCTTCTGAACCATTTCTAAGATTCAGTGATGTACAAGGCAGTGCAATTTTTGCTAAATAGTCAGCAGTATGAATTAACATTACATTTTTACCGTTATAGATGTGAAAAAGCTACACACATTGATTGTGTTGCTGTTAAGTTCCTTCAGTTGAAAATTATCTCTTTGCTATAGAATTCAGCTTTGATAGAACAGTAGCAGCATTTCAGTGGCATGTCAAGGGCTGTGTTGCAAAAGGCAACAAGACTACATCAAAATAATTTAAAAGGCAGGGGGAAAATTGAATTAAATTTTTCCAATTACAATACTCTTCAAGGTTCTGTAATGTAACACAAGTGCACAAGAAACAGAAAAAGAAGCTTCATCCATTTATACAATTCAATTATTAATATTTAGGGGAAAAGAAATCTTAAAACATGCAAACTGGTTTATGCAGTTCACAATTCTAAAAGGCCACTGAAGGCATTCCTATTGTTAAAATGTCTGTTCAAAGATATTTTGTATACTGGATTATTATTTTCATTCTAGGCTTAAACTAATTTAAGGAATATATGAGCAAAAAAAGGAATTTCTCTCATACTTATTTTCTCACTTGGGATTGTGATATGGGAAATGGTTGGTCAAAACTAAAGACATTTGGTGTAGGAGTGGGATTCAGCTTTTTTTACCACCAGTTCTGTGGGCGTGGCTAGTAGGTGCGCTTTGTGCACGCATGCACAGGGGGTTGATACTGACCAGAGGTGGTATTCAACAGGTTCTGAAGAGTTCTGGAGAACCGGTAGCAGAAATTTTGAGTAGTTTGGAGAACTGGCAAATCCCACCGCTGACTGGAGATTTCACAGTATCCTTCCCATCACACCCACAGAACCAGTAGTAAAAAAATTAGAATCCCACCACTGATACTGATCTTCTCCTGCAATCCTGCACTGTTCCTGTGTATTCAACAGCTGACACATGGCAATCCGCTATGCCATGCAAAGTAGCTGAGCTTCAAAACCAGGAAATAAAGGTTAGTATAGAGCTAGGGCTGGAGGGCCAACCCAGCAGTTGATTGTCGGAACAAACCTGTTCGCTCACAGATGATCCTTGGAGCTACCAGTTAGGCTGAATTGGGCCAAACCGGTAGAGTGCCACCCCTGATTTGGTGGACAATTGAATTTGGGGAGTACTAGGAAAATGTTTTATCTGCAGTTTGCCTGATAGCTGAAATTTCCCAAGGCAACCTTGCAGGTTTCTAATTATATAAAAGAGGCCTTTAATTTTAGATTTGTTTAGAAATTGTGCAAAATATCCCAGCATTTTAAATCCATTGGTATAGCAATTTTTAACCTAGCATGCAAATTTCATTCTTGTTGGGCAGAAGAACTTTTAAGTGAGTGGTAGAATACATGCTCATTGTGCAAAATGCCCTAGAACAGAATTGAATGGATTGGGAGGGGGTGGGAACCTCCTGCCTGAAATGATGGTGAACATTACTCTGCCCATCAGAATAAACAATAGCTAATCCATTCAACCCAGAATTTCTCGATGCTTGATAGTCAAGCATTTCTTCAATGTAAGGCATGCTAGCTTTTAGTGGTGTATCTATCATTGTAGGAGCAGAGTGCAAGATTCATTTTAAGCCGTGAAGCAAACAGATAAAATTCAGATAAGTATGCTTTATCTTACATCCTCATTGGCCCGAGCTGATTCATACAGATATAAGCTAAAATGTAGAAAGGTGTTTTAAAGGCTAAGCACAAATATTCTATTTGTGAATCTCTTTAAGAAATTCTGAAGATCGCAGTAATCTATAAAGTTGACAGTCTCACTGAAGTTAATGCCTGAGTTTACTTGTGCTGATTATTCATGTTTTCTTTCCTGTGTTAAGTAACAATTTGTTGCTAATACTTAAGAGGAATATGGGTTGTTTGCATGAATGTGTAATGCTTACTGTAATGAATTAAGCTGGTGATGCAGGAACTAATATTTCCACCACAAAAAAACTGCTATGATCAGGTATCCCTTGGGCCAGCAAAGTCCCTGGACTTAGAAAGGTAGAATGAAGAACTCTGGCTTTTAACTGCTGGACAATAGACCCACAGGTTTGATTTTCGCAAGAGATAGATCCCATGCATATATTGCTTCATTTTTTTCTAGACCTGTCTGTCTCAGGTCAGTGAATATTCTGGATAAGCAGTATTTTTTCAACCTTACCAATGTTGAGATGTATGGACTTCAACTCCCAGAATTCGCCAGCCAGCCAGTCAAGCTGGGGAATTCTGGGAGTGGAAGTCAACTTATTAAAAAGTTGCCAAGGTTGAGAAACACTGGTCTAGAGAGTAAAGTTTTCCTACTGTGCCTGTGGGAATCTTAATTGCTTATATTATTGTTATGTTGTAGCTGATCAAGTCCAATAGCATCTAGTTGAAAACATGCTCTTTCCCCAGGAGCAGAAAAAAAATTGTTCCAATAGCAGAGAAATAACAGATCAGCTCCTAACTGACAGGATGATTTTGGAAAACTGCAAGAGGAAGACCAACTTGTATGTAGCATGGATTGATTACAAGAAGACATTTGATTCCTTGCTACATGATTGGATAACCAATGCCTAGAAATAACAGGAGTCAGTAGAAACATCAGAAGCTTTGTGAAAAGATCAATGGCACAATGGAAGTCATAGTTGCTGGTCAATGGTGAGAGAATGGGAGAGGTTAATATTAAGAGGAATTTTCCAAGGAAACTCGCTACTGTTCATCATTGCACCGATTCCTCTCTCAACAGTACTAAATGGCTATCAAACATTTAAAAAAAATTGCCAAGCTATTCCACCTTCTTCACATGGATGACTTGAAGCTGTATGGAAAAACACTATAGAATTGGTGTTTAACACTGTCTGTATACACAGCCATATATTGCAATGGAGTTTGGATTTGACAACTGCCGCTCATCATCCACAGGTGAAAAACAGTGAAAACTGAGGGAATCAAGATGTCCTATGGAAATAACATCTGAGACTGAATGTAGATGATCACCATAAATACCTGGGCATCCTTCAAACTGACAACATCAAGCATACTGAAATCAAGAAAAAGGTTAGAAATGAATACATCAAAAGAATAAAGAAGCTCTTAAAGTCCAAACTCCATTAAGGTAATATAATCAAAGCAATCACAGCCATTGGCTATACAACTAGAATAGTGGACTGGATTAAAGCAGAACTAAAAGTCTGGACAAGAAGACCAGAAAAATAATGACAATGAATCATACCCTTCATCCATGCAGCGACATTGACAGATTACTTAAGGCTAGGTCACACTGGCCGACGGGTGCAAAATGTATGCAAAAAGGACACAGCGGATGAGCAAAATTTCAGGGGTGGCTCCATCCATTGTTATCCGCCTCTCAAAAGTGCCCCAAATTTGCATAAACAGAGCGGAAAACAACGGAAAGGAATGGACGTGGGTAGTACGTTTGCGAGGATGGTAAGCGGATGTTCGTAGAAGCCTAGCGGATGGAAGCGGATGACACATCCGCAGGGCTTCCGGGGGAGAATTGCGAAGCAGACGCATAGCGGATGATGCGGATGCATCACGGACACCTACAGGATGCATAGCGGATGCAAAGCGGTCACTATGCATGCGAGGAGGATGAATTGCGTCAGCTCCCGGATATAAAAGGATGCAGCTCGCAAGCAGTCACCATTCAGAGGAAAGACCTGCTGCCAGAGACATCTTGAAAGGACACCATGGTTCTCAGTCAGGAAGAAGAGGAAGCCTGTGCCTACTCCTGCCAGCCCTTGGCAAGAAGGACAGAACCACCATCCCACCCTCTGGCGCTGACTCTGAAGCTGCTGGTGCTTCTGCTGCTGGTGCACCTGTGTTGCTTGGGTGGTGTTTCTCCTGCTGGTTGCGCAAGTGCTTCTGTTGCTGGTGCTGCTGGTGCTTCTCCTACTGGTGCTTTCTCCTGCTGTGCTTGCTGGTCTTCTGCTGCTGCGTGCTGCGCTGCTGCTGCTGCTGTTGTGGTGGACCAGTCCCAAGGCCCTCAAAAGCCCTGCTGCTGAAGGCCCTGAAGCCCCTGCCAGAGGGAGGAAGAGGCAAGGCAAGGAGAAGGGAGAGAGGAAACAGTACTCCATTTCGAGGACCATGAGGAGGAGGTGCTGGAATCGCTGAGGGAGAACGAGTACCTGTGGAGGAAGGGCCACAGGCTCTATCGCGACACCAAGAGAAAGCAGGCAGTGTGGAGAGGACAAGGCAGAGAGCCTGGGCTACACTTCAGATGTACTCCTGGGATGGTGGAAGCACATGCACACCTGGTATGACAAGCTGCACCTGAAGAAATCTGACCAGGCCGCTGTCAAGCTCACTGACCGGGAGATGTACATCATGGCCAGGTGCAGCTTCCTGGAGGGTGAGGTCCGCCACCGAGGAGCAGCCCCTCTGTCAACCCTCTCCCTCAGACAGCCCATAGACAGCCACTCCTCTTCCAGCCAGGAGACAGCTACTGTGTCCAGGCAGGTGTCTTTGGAGGGCCCCAAGGCAGAGACCCCCCGACAGCTGCACTCCCCCGGCCAGAGGACGTGGTGGATCCCCTGTCTCAAATGGAGCATGAAGAAGCAGCAGGCAGAGACCAACCCACCCCCACCTCCAGCTCCACCTCCACAGAAAGCAGGCAGAGAGGCAGACTGGAAGGCCAAGCCACACTGTCCTGTGGAGATCAGGGGACACAATCAAGACCAGCACAGATCTTCTCTCCTCAGCTGGTCCACAGTGATTTTCCATCCTCGAACCACAAGCCCCTTCATCACGTACGTGTGCCAGACCTTCATGGACCTGCCCGAGGCCCAGTACCAGGTGATGAAGGAGAAGATCACAGCACTGCTGCACCACCCTCCAGCACAGCTGAACCTGCTCCGACCCAGTCCAGGACTGCTTCTCCACCCCAGGCGATGTCACAGCCCTTCCACGGCTTTCAACAGCCCCTCACCTACCAAGGACTTCCCACAGCAGAGGCAGCCCTTCCCAGTCCAGGCCCAGGTACATCGCACGCCACAGACGCCTCACCTCACCCATCTGCAGACCAGACAGCCCCACTACACTCCTTCCTCCACCCCACAGCCAAGCCCTCAACAGAAAATCTGTCATCAGTACTGTGCCTGACATCCCAGGTCCTTGAGGAAGAGCCTCTCAATCTTCACGGGGACTGAGTCAGCTCTCTGAGAGCTTCCTGAACACACCATCCCCTGTTTGTACTCTTGGGGCCAGGCACCCCAATGGCGCCTCAGACCAGCACTCCAGCCACAGCCACCTCCACAGTCCCTGGCCGCTCGACAGCTGAGACCATGGACCTGCCTCAGAGTGACTGAGAATAGTGCCAAGAACTGAGTTGTTACCTGTTCACTTAATCTTTGCTTAAAACACTTTACTTGGTTCATTTTGCTTTTTTAATAGTCATACAGTTTACTTAAGACAGTTGTTAATAAAGGTTATCTTTGCTTCACACACTTGGTTCATTTTATTCACTTAATTAAGTGTTGGTGAAAACTTTGAAAAAATGGTTAAGCCTTTGCAAGCTTGTGGATGGGTAAGGATAGCTGTGGGATAGGTAAGGATAGCTGTGGGATAGATAAAACCTCCAGTGCAAGCATAGTGGGACTGTATGGTCCATCCTCCAGCTGCCACATATATGGCCCTTTTTTATCAATAACAATTTATTCATTGATTAACACATTTCAAAATAAACAAAGCTCTTTATTAATGCCCTATTCATTGTAGGACCACTCAACATACATGGCACAATCTCATCAGTGTGATGAGACAGGCTGAAGGAAGCATCCATTAAGCATCTAACATTCCTATTCTTGCCACTCCCCTGCTCCAGCTGGGGAGTTGCACCAGTGTTTCAAGAGGTTGCGCTGCTTCTTCCCTTCAGGTGAAGCTCTGTTGGGCCTTGTACATCCACAGTGTCTATCAGGTTTTGTTCCTTGCCTCCATTCACCAGGGTCCATGTCCCCATTCCCTTGTTGACAGTCCACAAGCCTGTTCTGCAACACTGGGTAGCGGGTGCGCATGAGATTGTGCAGGATGCAGCAAGCTTCCACGATGCTCCTCACAGGTCCTGGGTGATGCTGCATGGTGGTGAGAAGTACCTGGAACCTGTTGCCAGGATGCCAAAGGCGTCTCCACCACCTGCCTTGCCCTGGACAGCCTGTAGTTAAAGATCCTCTCTTCACGGGTGAGGTATCTGGACTGTAGGGCTTCATGAGGTAGGTTCTGAGGGAGAAGGCGTCATCACCCATGATGAAGTAGGGCACATCTTGTGTGTCATTGGGTAGGGGGTCTGGATCTGGAAAACCCATGATGAGGTTGCGTTCCAGCCCATCCTTGAGGGTCACTGTGTGTTGTATACCTGGCTATCTGAAGCTAACCCGTTGCCTGAAGCATCGATGTAGATGAACTTGTAGTCAGCATCAACCATAGCGAAGAGGATGATACTGAAGAAGCCCTTGTAGTTGTGATAAGAGGACCCTGAGTTGGCTGGAGCTTTTGCAGCCACGTGCTTCCCATCTATGGCTCCCACGGTGTGGGGAAAGTTCCACCTCTGATACCATTGCTCTGCAACTTTCCTCCAGCCTTCTTCAGTGGTGGGGCACTGGAGGAGCTCCTCCACATATTCTTCGATGATTGCCTGCACCACTTCTCAGACGACTTTGCTGATGCTATTGTGTGGCACCCTCCATGCAATACTGCATGTTTCTATATGTGGTTCCAGAGGCCAGGTGATGCAGAGTCAGTGCCACCTTCAGTCCAGGGTCCAGGCTGGGACGGAAGTTGGTGCTCGGCTTTGGTCAACTTGGGTCTCAGACGCTCTACAATTTCGTCAAACATGGCTGGTGGCATCCTCATGAAGTGGCTGGAATGCACTCGTGTCTTCATTCCTCAGCTCCACCATCAGCTTGTCATACAGTCCAGACTCCACTCTTCTCCCGATCCATCTTCGGACCCAGACAGCTCTTGGACGTCTCCTTCTTCTCCTTGCGTAGAAAAGATGAAACAGTCTGAAAGAGGGCTTGGTTCTGGTGTTGAATGATGGCAGCTACCATAAGGAGTATGTGATGATCCATGGTGGGAGATCAATGGATGATGTGGAAGAGCAAGACCAAGGGTGAAGAGGTCTGTACACCACAGCTGCTGGACTGATAGTGAGATCCAGGTGATTTCCTCCCCCTTTTTATAGGAAATATCGGTTTTCTGCTAGGTGTCCTTCCACATACTCTAGGCATACTCCAGACATCCTAAATATCGAGATACGTCCCATATACGTCCCATTTTGTCCATTTTAATGGTTTATATCTGAGCTGCATCTGCTTACATCCTTTCTATTTCCGTGCTTACTAATGCTGTGTGGACGTTCCGTGTACCTTTCGCTTCCTCCCTCTTTCTGTTTTCAGCTGCAGCCGATGTGAGTTGAGGGGATGCCCAGAGGGATGCCGAGAGGATACAGCGAACGTGTAATGAATGACAACGGACGTAGAACGTTTGTTGCCCGTATGTGTCGCGGATGTACATCGTACGCGGCTGAAAGTTTATCCGCTCAAAAAGTTTTGAGCTGCACAAAACTTTTTGAGCGGATGAAATAGCAGTAGACGGAAGTTTGACGGATAGAGCGTATGAAATACGTACGCAGTGAGTCCACCAACGGATACATTCGCGTTTTTCCAATGGATGGCAAGCTTTTTTGTCCGTTTTACATCCTCTTTGCATCCGTTGGTGCAGTGTGACATGGGCTTTACCAAGGAAAATGGGTGGCCATGGAATATCACATTTATATCAGATAGTTGAGGAAGAAAAAGGGGCAGTGGAAGAATATCTGACGGATAGTGAGTAAGATGCACTGAAGCTAGTATACCAAGGAAGGTCTACTGAGAATTGAAGATACCAAACTGGCATATAGGAAGCACCAAATGGAGGACAGAGAAGTGCCATGGGAAGCCAAAGCATTTCATGGCCAGTACATTAAAAAGAAATAGAAGGGAAAACAGATAATAACAAAACCTGGCAGTGGCTAAGAGCAACAAAAGTTGATCAGGCAGAAAAGCTAATTTTGGCTGCACAAAACCAAATCTTAAAAACAAATGCATACAAAACCAGTATTGAGAAGATAACAACAGTTAACAAATGTCGTCTCTGCAAAGAAGCTGAAGAAAAAGTGGACCATCTGGTTCACTACTGCTGGAAGATCACATAGACTGACTACAAACAATAGCATAACTAACTAGCAACAATGGTGCATTTGAAAGATCTTTAAGAAATACCGTTTGCCTGCAAGGAAGAACTCATGGGTCCATAATAGAATAATAGAAAATGAAGAAGCTGAAGTGTTACAGGACTTTAGTATTCAAACAGACTAGCCCCTGCCATAACACCCCAGACTTAACAATTGTCAATGAGGAAGACAAAAAAATCTGGACATGGCAATACTTGGAGATGGCAGAATAGAAAAGAAGACAGTGGAGAAGATAATAAAATGCAAAGATCTGCAAAAAGAGATAGAATGACTCTGGCAAAAAAAAAAAAAATCAAAGGTAGTACCAATAGCAATAAGCACCTTGGATGCAATCCCAAAACAATTGGAGCATCACTTGAACACCATCAACATTGACAAAATCGCCATCAATCAATTGCAAAAGGCAACTTTACTCAGAATATCCTGCAACAATCCCTCTAATGTATCCCACGTCCTTGTGAAGGACTTAATAGGTGGACAAAAATGCCAAATCCAGTCTGAACATCTGGTTGACAGTGTGACAAATAATGATAATACTTTGCTTTCTTTATTCCCTCTTCCAGTTCACTTAGTTTTGCTGTGGTCCATTTAATGTTTTTAATTTAGTGATTTGAGTTCATATCTCTATTCCAAAATATGATTGCAGATTTTCCATTATGAGTTTCATTCGACTTCAGAATAAAATATGCAGTTTTTTTTCCTTGCTGTTTCTATTACTGCAATGGAAAATGGCTTTCTGAGCCAGGATCTTTTAGCCATGTTTTGGATGCTTTGTCATTTTGTATGCAAACCAAGTGCATCCATGACTCACTGGCTCCTTGCAGATAGAGTAAAAGGACTGGAAACAAACCAATATCTTACACAATTTTTTCCTTATTCTGAGTCATTCTTGCCTACCTCACTGACAAGAATTACGTATTGCAGTTTTGAAAATGTTAAGTTTCCTTGGAGAAGCTTATCATTCATGAGTTCCTGATTCAAAGTTTTATACTGATGCTATTTGATCCATAGAATCAAATAGTTTGTTACATGAAAAACTTACAGTCACAGTAATATTTCTGGTGGCTTGTATTTTAATACTGTATTTGAATTCACGTTTGGAGATTCTGCTGACATGATACAGCTAATATACTACTTTACCATTGTAGTACTTATTGGAATGTATTTACATTAAAAATTCTATCTTTCTAGTGTATACCTGATATTTGGTGCAACTAGCAGTGATTAAAATTGCAACGTTAATATACAAGAAGGTCTAAAAAGGTTAATTAAGTAAAGGCAGGAAACCATTTTAACACTTACATTGCCTGGATAAATGAATATCTTCTTCATGTTTCATCTGGCTTTTAAAGGATCACCAAAAATGCTAGAATGATTTCCACATTTAGTTGCAGCCATTAGAATGGGACAGGACACCAATTCCTTTGCCACAATTTGAACTTTTTAAAAAGCATATGTGGTGTTTACATCACTGAATTAAGTGGGCCATTTAACTCCTGATGCTGAATTTTGAGTTATTTTTCCTGCGATTGAAATAAATATTCATTATAATATTATCAAATATTGACAGTGTGAAATAAACAGTCTAGTTCACCATTATAATTATTATAAAAGGAAGTTTGTGGCAGCTAAATGTGTACTCTAAATAAAGGTCAAAAGATACACAGAACAAAAGAAGCTGCCAAAAGTTCAGTCACATTCTGAATGAAGTCATATCTGCAAGATTACAAAGCAAAGATTCAAAGAGTTAAAAGGAGGCTGTGGCTGTGTCAGAAAAAAAATCCCAAATCATCTTCTAGATCACCTAGAAAAGGTAGCACAAAGTTGTCTGTGTCATTTACAGGTAGTTGTCATTTAATGGTGGGGACCAGCACCTCGGTCATTAAATGAAGTAATTGTAAAGTGAAATCATAAGCTTATGTTATTACTTCAGCATTCCTTTGCTTTACAGATTTGCAAAAGTTGTAAATGTAAGGAATAATCAAAGTTACTTTTTCATTAGTGTTATAACTGAGAATGGTTGTTAAAGAAGGCAGTGGCATAATGAGGACTACCTGTATTTCATTGAATTTAGAGGCCACCCAATTCTGAATGATTCTAGGTATCTTATATTTTAAAAAGTAAAGAAGTATAAGATAAAGAACATACTTGTCTGTAGGGAAAACCTGAGATACTGAGCAGAGAGCATCAAAGCCTGATAAATTCAAACTGATCAATAGATCAAGAGTGAAAAGAGAAGGAAGCCATTCCATTTTGGTTTTTCTTTTTATTATGTCTTCTCTCCCTTGGGAAGAGTGGAATATATTTGGTTCAAAGTCAAGAAATCAAGAATCCAGTTCCTGAGGATCTGGAATTGGAGATCTAGGATATATAGAGCAATATAAGAATTAGTGAAAGCTTGATGTAAATTATTTTTTATTTTATGAAAAATATTCTCAACTATGTTTTTTTGTTACTCAATTATTCTGCTTTTTTCTGTGTATATATGTGTATTTCTGGCTTGACAGTGGCTGGAGATAAAAACTGAACACTTCAGTTGCTCTTTTTTTTCTTGCTCTTTGATTTTCAGCTCTTGTTCATGTCCTTAACCTTGATAAACATAATAAAGATGTGCATTTCTTAGTAACTCAGACCACTTATTCTGAACAGATTATAATGCACATGATCTCTTTGCTCAATTAAGCTACAAAAAAGAATGGAAGCAGGAGGTTTGTCACGTTCCACCTCTTGAGTAAATCTATACAGAGAGAAAAAGTTTCTTGTGAATAAAGTAGATAGTAACATTCATCAAGTAGGCTGTCCTAAAGAATTGTTGGCAGCATGCAGGTCTTTTATGGGAATCCGGGGTTGGACTATAAGACCTCCAAGGTCCATTCCAACTCTGTTATTCTGTTGTGTTCTACTCTACATCAGGTGGCCCATTTCATTACATCGATCTGCATGGCTGTGTCTTACATTAGTTACATTAAGGGTTATGCACAAGTGCACCATTGTGCTTCCCGTCCCTGTCCTATTGTCCCCATTTAATCGTACCTATTTTCTGTATTCTTACTCATGTTTATATTTACCGTATATACTCGCATATAAGCCGTTCTCGCATATAAGCCGACCCTTTAAAAACTGCCCCAAAATGAGGATTTTTGAAAAAACTTGCATATAAGCCGACCCCCAAATACCATGGTGAACGCTATTTTTTTTCCCAAATTTGGGGGTCGGCTTATACGCGAATAAATCTGGCTGCCCGACTTCGCGCGATGAGAGCCAAGACTCTCATTGCCTTCGCGGGCAGCGGCTTCGCGCAATGAGAGCCAAGACTCTCATTGCCTTCGNCTCTCATCGCACGAAGTCGGGCAGCCAGATTTATTCACGTATAAGCCGACCCCCAAATTTGGGGGGGGGGGAAGTGTTCTAAAGTCGGCTTATATGCGAGTATATACGGTATATTTTGTGAGCAATTGACAAATCAAATAAATAAATAAAAAATAAATTAGTTATCATTAGACACACCATTCCTTGGCTGCAAATTCTGAAAGATTTAATTAGTTTTCTGGGCAGGTAGCCGTCAAATTGCAATAGTAATTGGGACCAGGATTTCTGTCACTAAGAATTGCAGTTGTAAAATGGGATGTCATGTGATCGCATTGTTTTGTGATGAAAATCTTGGCACTCCTCATTGCTGTCATTAACTCAATTCCACCAGTTGTTAGCCCCCAAATCCTAGCCATTTGAGGCTTCGTCCCTCCCAGCCCCAAGCCTTGGTTCTTCCCAGTTAGGACACTGCCTCTCCTTCAACTTCTCCCAATGGTTTACTCCCCCCTCCCCATCTCTGCCCTTCTGATCACTTTGGGGTGAAGCTGCAGCTGCTCCGAGAAGCCCCAGCATGGCCCAGCAGCACAAAGTTGCAGTTACCCTAGGATAGGGGTGTCAAACTCGCATCATCATGTTGCTGTCATATGATGTATTGCAACGTTTCCCCCTTTACTAAAATGGGGGTGGCCATGGCCAGCACATGACACATCCAGCCCATGGGCTGTGAGTTTGGCACCCCTGCCCTAGGAAGCTGTAAATGTCCCAGCCCAATCTCAACTGCAATTGCCCTTGCTACCCTGCACTCCAAGACCTCTGCCACCCTGGCTGACCTTTGCCATCTTCTTGTTCCTGCTGCTTACAACAACATGCCTGGCCTGGCCCTTCACAAAACAACTGCTGGTTGTGTGAGGTCAGTTTCCCCTAGTCTTGTGAGGAAACAGCCACACATTAATTGGGGAAGAAAGAAACTTAATATGGCCAACAACTGTTTTGTGAAGGGCTGGGCTGGGTGTGGTTAGTCAGCAGTGGGGGCAAGAAGATGACAAAGGTCAGTTAGGGTGGCAGGGGCTGTGAAGTGCAGGGGGTCAGAAGGGCATAGAGGGGGGAGAAATTGCCTGGTGGGGGGAATTGAATTGCAGGTGGGCTATCAACTGCTCATATTTTAATCACATGACAGTGGGGATGCTACAACTGTTTTAAGTTTGGGAACCATTTGTAAGCCCAGTCAGGACTATTGTAACTTTGAAGAGTCATACGCCTGAAATAAACCATAATTAATTCTATAAGCTTATAATGAACCTCAATGGCACTATTATTTATTATGCCAACGATTTAATTTTTATGGAGATGCAGAGTTCCATCTCCCTGCCAATTTATAATTTAATATGAAAATTCACCTGCAGAATAGCAGTATCCTAAAGATGGTGCAATCAGCTTATAGAAGATCAGAAACCATAATTATGAAATAAAACCTTGCCATACATATTATATGCAACAACATGCAATGCTATTCATTCTGCTGTCCATCTGAGTTTTCTCCAGTGCTCATTCATTATATGTTTGTTTTAGAGAGGTAGGTAATCCTGAAATTAAAAACTGAAATTTGGGAGGTCTAGGTTTTACCTTCACTGCTGAAAAAATAGACACTGATACATACCTACACACACATACTCTCATCTCAATCTATTGTATAGGATTTCTATTGTGGCGGATAAAATGGAGCTCGTGGGATATAAATCAGATCAATCAATCGATAATCTGCTTAGTTTCTGCATATTTTCATAGGCTGAATAAGAGTTGTAATCTCTGCATCTTGAGTTGCACTGACAATTTCATCATAACGTCTTTATCATTTTCTTCCAGGAGAAATCTCATTAGAAGTACAAAACTGACCTGGAGTTTTTAAAAAGGCAAGAATCAGATTGCATCCATCTCTATTGGCGAATTAGCTGCTGCACTTATAGAAATTGTCTTTTTAGATTTTATAGTGCTGTAATGACAACTTCCATCTAGGCCCTTCCTATGGTACTTAATATGGTATTTTCTTAACACTTTTGAGATAGTGTTAAAGCAGTCAAAGGTTTTTCCTTCAAAAATACTTGTGTATACCCACTAGAGTTTTCTCTGGCACAAATCTGGAAGACAGCGAGAAACTGTTGGCATGCTGTTAAAAAGCTTATATTAGGTAGGAAAGGAATGTTTTGCAGTAATGTGGTCTATAATTAAAGCATCATCTCTGTTTGGAAACTTAAATTATGATGGATGTCACAGACTTCCAGAAAGCTAGTATCAGACAAGGCATATCACACCATACAAACAACTGAGGGTTTTTGAAAAAAACATTTAAAGACCTGTTTGGTCTGTGGTTGATGCTAAAATAAATAGGCATTCTGAAGGTGACATTTAATGATGTAGCTTTTATTTGTGTGTCCATTGAAATAAGCAAGCAGCAATCTAGAATAGGAACCTTTTATCTAATTGTTGGGTAATCCCATATAAATAAATAATACAGTTAGTCCTTGACTTACAACAGTTCATTTAGTGACCATTCAAAGTTACAGTGGCACTGAAAAAAATGACATGACTGTTTTTCACACGATCATTGATGGTCATGTGATCAATGGCCACCAATGGTCATGTGATCAAAATTCAGATGCTTGGCAACTGACTAATTTATGATGGTTTCTATGTCCTTGGATTACGTGATCGCCTTTTGCGATCTTTTGACAAGCAAAGTCAATGGGAAAGCCAGATTTACTTAACATTTGTGTTATTGATTTAACAACTACAGTGATTCCCTTAACAACTGTGGCAAGAAAGGTTGTAAAATGGGACAAAATTCACTTAACAAATCTCTTATTCAGCAACATAAAATTTGGGCTCAGTTGTAAGTTGAGGACTACCTGTCCTGGTAATTTATACAACCTTTCTTTGAAAAGCTATGCATGGTGATACTAATTCATTATATACTTACGAATATAAATTCAGCAGGATATTATTTACTGGAGATTAATCCGGTATTAAACAGCAAGATTACATGTGGGTGTAACCTTCACTGTCATTCAGGGTGTTAAGGAAAACTTACTGCTCAGTTCTTCCTCTACTCCAGTAGTCATCTCAACTCAGTGAATTTAATAAACTCTGCTAGACTTTTGGGGTGTTCAGTCCAGGAGTATGGTGTGAAGGAGTTTTTTGACATTTCATAGCTCTGGGTTGTTTTTTTTTCCTTTTTCTTTGCAGCTGAACTCCAGCCCTAGCCTGACCTAAGAGCATGGCACAAAGGGGAGTTTTGGTGCACTGTGGCTCTGGGGCTCTTTTTTTCTTTTTCGTAGCATGAAGCCAACACCAGCCTGGCCCAGTAACCAGACCGGGCATGCTTTGTCAGCAGTGGGGGCTAGAATGGTCAGCTTAGGCAGCAGAACACAGGGCATTGTAGAGCTAAAAGACATAGATAGAGATGGGCGACTGGAAGTGTGTTGACCTGGGGCGTGGCACAAAGGCAACATAGTCAAATAAGCAAGAAGAGTCCCTTTAGTACCTCCAACTTTGCCCTCAGTGTCCAGGTTACCTTTGGCTGGAGAAAAAAACTCTCCCAAGAACAGTCTTTAAGTGGAGGAAATTCAGTCTGAAAACAAAATACAAACTGTAAATAAAAATCTACAGAAACCATGCTGGAGCAATTAACTTGACAGGGCAGGATAAAGAATTGCAGATTTGAAAGGCCAACAAAGCACACACAGTTGGGAAGATGCCAGGAACCCAAATAAGCCTCAATAATAACAGACAACTCACAATTTGCTTCCAACAATTTTGCTGTGCGTAGCTTCCCTTTTTAAACACTGCAACTAATAAAGGGAATCAGGGCCCTTTCCTCTCCCATAAGCCATGCAACTCATTTTGCTCTCTTCTCCGTTCCTCCCTGTGTGCCCTAGGATGAATAGGGGGTGGCCTGAGTCTTCCTCTGAATTCCCTCTCCCTTGCTCTGCCTAGCCAGTCTTTGCCCTTCCCCAGTTTCTTCCCCAGCCAACGGAGCTGCACTCCTTGTCAGCTGCTCAGCCTCCCACTCGGAATCGACGAGCTTGACAGGAGGCAGTTGAAGTGCCCCTGTCGTTATAAATTTGGGGAGGCTGCCAAGCATTCAATTTTTGATCATGTGACTGTGGGTGATATTGCAACAACTATAACTTGTTGTTCAGCACTGCTATAATTTTGAATGGTCCCTGAACATATGATCATAAATTGAGGACTGTCTGTACATGTCTAAGTCTCCTCTTCAACTTGTCCATGTTCTGATAATTTTTTTTCATAACACTGAATTTTGTTTTCCCAATGGCTTAAAAAACTTTGCTAAAAATAAAACAGTGTTTGGGAAAACCAATTTTTGTTCTGTTGATTTTTCCACAATGAGCCAAATTAAACCTTTTACTCACTGCTAAATTTAGCACTGTATTCTCAAAATATTCAGTTTACTCTCATTTATGAAGTGAAACTAATGCAAGGTAGATTGGGAATTAACATTGGAATATGTGAAAGAGTTAACTTAAATATTAAAAGCACATCTGAAATTAGCCTTGAAAAGTACAAACAGAATTGTTCTTGTAGCCCTTTGGGATAGGTATACTATTTATTACAACTAAAGCCATAAGCTCTGATGACTAATATTTGACTCAGCCATCATTTTTTCAAAGAACTGATTTTGTTTATGAAAATAAAATCCACTGAAAACTAGTTTGAAAGGATAATAAAATTTATAAGCTAATGCTTTATCCGCTACGTTAGATGTTCATCAGTCATTTTAGTGTTGATTCAGTCATGATTGTAATAATAAGGAAGAACTGCTTCCAGCAATTGGAATCACTTTCATATGCAGTACTGTTAAACTCAACAATACAACACTTGCAGATTTCAGTGTTCCATTATGACATTTAGATGTAATGTCAGATATTGTTCATAAGCCTATGACTTTCATATTCTGCCTTCTTTTACCCCCTATTGCTTTGTCTTTTTACAACTGACAGTTCAATCATGATTCAAATCTTTTCAAATCATGTTTTAATTTATGGTTTCTTCAGTAACATTTCGATGAAACTCTTAAAGGCTGCTTTTGATTTCCTAAGTTGGCAGCAAAGCTTCATAAAGAATTGATGCCAACCAAAACCAAGCTTTTAATAGTGAGTGCCATACCATGTGTACTAATCAAAAAGATGGCAAGAAAATAGGGACAAGCAGGCCCAACACAGGTTATGTGGACAGTAAACACAGTGTCAGACATAAAGATCTCAAGTGCCTATATACAAATGCACAAAGTTTGGGGAACAAACAGGGTGAACTCGAACTATGAATACAGGAAGGTAAATATGATATAGTTGGAATAACAGAAACTTGGTGGAATGAAACACATGATTGGAACATACTGGTAGAAGGATGTAAACTATTCAGAAAAAAAAAACAGATCCCATAAAAGAGGAGATGGAGTTGCACTGAATGTGAAGGACCACTATATTGCTACAGAAATGAATGAAACCAAAGATGAAAACCTCCTAGAATGCATATGGGTCAATATAAAAGAAGAAAAGAATGACATGGCCATAGGTGTATATTATAGGCCAACCAATCAAGCAAAAAAAACAGATGTCCTTTTTGCCAGCCAACAAACAAACATATGCAGGAAACACACAACAATAGTAATGGGAGACTTCAATTATCCTGATATCAATTGGAAAACTAATATCTGCACCAAGTGAGAAATCAAATAAGTTCCTAACCAACTTAGCTTACAACTTTGTTGTCCAAAAGGTAGAGGGTGAAACTAGAGGGACCGCCATACTGGACTTTAATTCTTACAAACAAAGAAGAAGTGATAGAGGGAGTTGAAACTGCAGGAACCTTGGCGTGAGAGTGACCATGTCCTACTAGAATTCAACATAACACAGACACAAGCAACAGAACATAATGACACCAAAGTCTTGGGATTTTAAAAGAGCTGATTTTAATAAACTCAGAGAACTTGGGAAAGATTTCATGGATGAAAATCCAAAAGGGGAAAACATCTCAAGAATATTGGGAAACTTCTAAAAAGTATGACCATAGAAACCCAGACCAGCACAATGACACTGAGAAAGAAAAACAAGAAATTCAAGAAGAAACCAGCATGGCTGCATAAAGTTTGCATCTTTGTTGGCAAATTGAAAGAAAAAAAGGACAAGTACAAAAAATGGAAAGAAGGACATAAATCTAAGCCAGAATATCAGCAGATAGCCAGAATCTGCAAAGATGAAGTCAGGATAGCAAAGGCACAGAAACGAACAAAGACTTGCCAAAAAAAGTCAAAGACAATAAAAAAAGTTTCTTCCAACATATGAATAACAAGAAAAAAATCAAGGAAACAATCGGTTCCACTAAAGAGAGAAGATGGCAAGGAAGTAACAGGCAACAGAGAGAAAGCAGAACTGCTTAACTCATTCTTTGCAATCCGTCTTCACGCAAAAAGAAACTATAGCTCAACCACCAAAAACATAACTGTAAAAGACAGACCAGAAATAAAAGTTAAAAAAAAGCAAAAAAAAAATAGTAAGAGGACACCTGTCTGATCTTGATGAAAACAAATCGCCGGGCCTGATGGATTAAATACCAGAGTTTTAAAGGAGCTGGCAGATGTCATCTCAGAACCACTGCACATATCTTTCAAAAATCCTGGAGCACCGGGGAACTACCAGAGGACTAGAAAAGAGCTGATGTGGTTCCCATCTTCAAAAAAGGAAAAAAAAAAAGACAACCAGGAAACTATAGACCAATCAGCTAACATCAATACCCCGAAGATACTGGAAAAGATAATAAAAAAACAGATCTGCCAACATCTAGAAACAGTAAGTAATAACTAGCAGTCAGCATGGTTTGTTAAAAACAGATCATGCCAAACCAATCTTATTTCCTTCTTCAACACAGGACTAAATTAGTAGACCAGCCAAAATACTGTGGACATTTCAGCAAGGCATTCGACAAAGTAGACCACAACCTACTTCTTAGTAAGCTAGAAGAAAGTGGAATAGATAGCACCACCACTAGAAGGACTTGCAACTGGCTGACAAACCGTATCAATGAGTTGTCCTTAATGTGTCTAAGTCTACATGGAGAGAAGTAAGCAGTGGGGTGCCACAAGGTTCCGTCTTAGACCCAGTACTCTTCATATCTTCATTAACCACTTAGATGAGGGAATAGAAGGGGGAACTTACCAAATTTGCAGATGATACTAACTGGCAGGAATAGCTAACACCCGAGAAGATAAGCTCAAGATCCAGACGGATCTTGACAGACTAGAACACTGGGCCGTATCTAATAAAATGAAATCCAATTAGAGAAAAAGTAAAGTCCTACACTTAGACAAGAAAAACCCCAAAAGTACACATATAGACTAGGTAAAGCCAGGCTCAATAGCAGTAACTGTGAAAGGGATCTTGAGTTCTTAGTGGACAACCAGCTAAATATGAGCCAACAGTGTGCAGCAGGCCACCAAAAAAGCTAATGCAATCCTAAATTGTATTAACAGAGGGATACAGTCAAGGTCAAGTGAGATACTAGTACCACTCTACAAATCCTTAGTAAGACCACACATAGAGTACTGCATCCAGTTTTGGTCACCACATTATAAAAAAGATGTTGAGACTCTCAAAAATAGTACAGAGAAGAGCAGCCAGGATTATTAGGGGACTGGAGGCTAAAAACATACAACAAACGGTTGCAGGAACTGGCTTGGCGAGTCTAGATAAAGAGAAGGACCAGGGAGACATGATAGCGGTCTTCCAATAATTTGAGGGGCTGCCACAGGGAGGAAGAGGTCAAGCTATTTTCTCAAGCAGCTATAGGCCAGAGAAGGAATAATGGATGGAAACTGAACAAGGAAGATTTTAACCTGGAAATAAGGAGAAACTTTCTGACAGTGAGAACAATCAACCAGTGGAACAGCTTGTCCTCGAAGTTGTGGGAGCACCATCACTTGAGACTTTCAAGATTGGACTGCCATTTGTCAGAAATAGTACTAGGTCTCCCGCTTGGGCGGGGGGTTGGACTAGATGACCTACAAGGTCCCTTCCAACTCTGATTATCTGTTATCTGTAAATTTGTTTCATATAATATTTAGATCTTGTTTTTTATTATTTATTTATTCATCCTATTACTGTTAACTTACTATTTTCTGTCAGTTTTGAAGAGCATAGCTCTGAAAATGGTTTAAAATAAGCCTACTTGTTTGTTTATTTATTTGACATACTTTTCTATCCTTTGCAGTCTGAAAATACAGATTCTTCCAAAGTTACAATTGTGAATAAAGAAGTGGAGAGGAGGACAAAGCTTAGTGGTAAGGTGAGCTATAGAAGAGATATAATTCCAGATACTTTGGAATCTTTGTTTTTTGAATTTTAATGTCTATAACTTTAACTTAAGATAATTCTGAAATAAAATAGGAGTATAGTTATTGATAGAAAACTGGAGAAAACTTTTTTGTGTTTCTTCTTAAGAGGTATGCTAATATTGACATAGTAAATTTAAACACTATGTAACTGAGACCAATATATGACTTAGTCAGAGACACTTTATGGTATATGAACTAAGAACATAAATATGTCAGAACAGTTAATTGTTCTTCTTTTTGCATCTCATTTGCAGCATTTAACAGCAATATATGATGCCTGTATTTATTTTATTATGTATTCTTCACAAATATTTTTAAAAATTTTTTTTCATTTGTTTAGGGTTTTTAAATTTGTAAAATACTTCCAGAATATTAACTATCTCTTTGGGGAGTTGAGGTGACTTAAAACTGACATCAGCTAAAATATCTCTGTTCATTTCTTTAACAGCAATTTGTGAAGTTGCTAACTCTTATTTTCTTCTTTTATACATTACTTTGAATATATTATAAGAGGAGGTGAAAATAAAGCAAATCATGGTTGAATTAATTGAAACCAGAATGCTTTGATCTTTCTCAAATTAGTGCAGATACTATTTAAATGCTTTTTTTTATAGAAAAATGTGGCTCAAAGGCATTTGTACATGTGTCTATTGCAAACAACAAAGCTAATATAAGAAAAAAATAGTATTGAATACTTAGTATTTCCCTGATAGATATTGAATAGTATACCATGTAAAGATGAAAATGGTCCATAGCATACATATTTTGTTACTGGGAGGGAATCAGTTTAGTTTAGTGGGTTAAGGCACCAGCAGGCTAGAAAGTGGGAGACTGTGAGTTCAAGCCCTTCCTTAGCTATGAAAATTGGGTGATTTTGTGCCAGTCATCTCTCTCAGCCCAATCCTCCTCACGTTGTTATTGTGTGGAAAATAGGAGGAGGAAGGCATCTTGGATGTGCGTATCACAAAAAATAATAAAAGCGAAACATATGCATATATGTATACATACATATACATCTCACAGGCAGTTGTGTCTATTTTTTCCAAAGTTATTGAGAACATGCTGCAAATGGCTGTTTGTTGGTAACAATGGGGTGTTTGTGGAGAAAATAAATATACTATGATTACTGTAACTATTCGACTTCTAACCTGTTTTATGAATGACACTTGTTATACATTTACAATATATGTGTTTCCAAAGAAATAAAGCTGAAATGGGATAGAGTAGAGAAGACAGATTTTAACAATTCATTTGCAAGGTATTATGATGTCTCTCACCTGGGAAATCATTGGAATAGAGTAATCAATATCATTTGAGGAGAAATTATGTTGTTGAAAAAAGTAGTAATTATTCTGAAGACTAGAAACTGCAATTTATTTACTGAGATTAAATGTTTTTTCGTAGGTCTGATAGATGGAATCTAAGAAACCTGTTTTTGTTTCGACATTTTAATTCATGCTCATACACGAATATATAGTGTACCATCACTGTCTCTTTTCCTTTCTCCTTCAAGATTTGGTTTGGATGCCTTTTACATTAATCTGACTTGCCCATGTAAAGAAAAGGCTCTGGGAGAAATGCTGAAAATCACTTGACTTCCCCTTTTCATGGAAAACTGAACGGAATGTGGTGTTAAATCTGTGAAAGGAGGCCTATAGAATTTAGCTGCAGTGATGAGTTCTGAAGAGAAAGCTATATCTCCTGCTCACAGAACCTCCACACCATCACATAAAGCTGACTCCTCTTCATCATATTCCCAGTGGGACACTAGGCAGGTAAGTGAAAGAGTATTCTTTTAATTATGGACTTAGAAATCCTGCAAGTTAGTTGGGGTATTTTTATTTACTTCACCTTTTCAAGAAAAAAAGTGAGTCAATGGATAAAATTATGTTCCTGTAAAGTTAGCTGGAATTAATAATGGCAAAATCCTTTGTGAGTTCTCTAGTTCTTCATTTTCTGGTACCACTTTATCCTACATTATTTTAGTGTATCCACTCATGTTAGATGACTATACAGTCTGCCTAATCCCTTCTACTTCTATCTTGAGACCTTATCCCCGAAGCTTCAGTCTCTCTGATTCTTCCACCTACCTTATTGGAATACATTCAGTTCTATTGTTAGTTAATTTTTTATTCCATCTCTGACAATATTTTCAACCCTTCTTCAGATGCTCTGCTGCCATTCCCCGATTCCTTATGATCAAACAGTACTGGTAGGGTCAATCCTTTTCTTTCTCTTTTTTTTTGGAATACTGGTAGTAATGGCTACCAGTGTAAAAAGTGAAATATTGGTTCTATAATGCCTGACATTATACTTCCCAAGAATGCCTCTCCCAAGATTTCCCACAAGGGACCCATTGCTATTCTGAGGAAATTTTCCTGTCAGAGCTGCCTTGAGAGCTATAAGCTTGTCTAAGGGAAGAGATTATAAATCGTTATATCATTCTTTGTAGAATATATCTTTGTGACTTTGTGAGCCAAAACTTACAGACATAATTTGGAATTGGACATTAATTATTAATTCCAAATCTAAACATGTTTTAGATGAAAGATAAATATATTCTGTATGCAATATAGAAAGTTTAAAATAATTATAAAAATGTGATCTAAGGGATTACTAATTTCTCCTTTGCCTGGTCTTGAATAGTGTCATTACCCATACCACCAAAAAAAAAAAAAAAAANCCATACCACCAAAAAAAAAAAAAAAAGCCAGTTTCTGTTTTTACATAAGGACTCAGCAGTGGCAATTCCAAATGAGATCCATGATTCACAAACAAGCAATTATAAATTGTTTTATTACCCCCAGGTTATGTCAAAATTAGTCCCTGGTAATTAACTCCAGTTTAAGAAAGGAATGAATTACAAAAATAAAAAATTGATAGCATTGTATTCCAACAATCATTCATCATTTGTTAATTAGTCTTTCATTTCTTGAACTTAATTTGATCATTTTAAATTCTGTCATTGGAAAAATTTCTGTCTCCCACAAAATATTAGTCACACTTGTTATTCAGTTGTTTTCAAGATGCATCTATTTTGCTTTTGATGTTGTCTTTCTATTGTTCTTACTAAATGGCTTGGGTATTTAGAATAAAATGTAAATCACTTAACCACATTAAAGTAAAATATAAAATAAAAGCATTAAAACATTTGAGACAACTAAACATTATTAAAACCCAATAAGAAAAGATGGATCTTTAAGGCTGGGCCTAAGTGATTAAAACTTTAATCACTTAAAACTGATAACCAGTACTTATTCCTCTCCAAAAATACAAGTAAAAAGTTTAACTGCTTAGAAAAAGGTATAAAATTCTCTTTTATTATCCCCAGACTTCATTCTGGTTGCTGCATTTTGACTCTGCAATTCCTAAACTATATATAAAGTAGAGCACATTACTGTAATCTTAGCTGGAAGTTATGAACGGGTACAATATTTTGATGTCATTTGCTATCATTGTACTATATAGCTAGTGAAAGTGTTCTTGGCCATAGTTTCATTTTATACTACCTAGATGAGACCAGAAAATCCAAGATTATTCTCAAACTTTACACAGGCAATGTAGCTCCATCCAAACATAAGAAACATCAGATTCTCCAGATCATGGTATACCATATCAGAATGAACACCTCAGTTAGCTTGGATTGTTTCATTTTATTATCTCTTGTCAGGCTCATTACTGTTTAAGATAGATAGATAGATAGATAGATAGATAGATAGATAGATAGATAGATAGATAGATAGATAGATAGATAGATCGAGCATTATTGTCTCAAAACGAGTCAAAAAATAGATTTATATATGGTAGAATATTGACAAATACTCCTGGATCAAGAATATAAATGAACCAGTTGGGCTGTGCCCAGTGTTGCCATTCAACAGGCAGAAACTAATTAACCAGCGTAATTCTAGAATCATACAGGTGGAAGAGATCAAATAATCTATAGAGCCCAATTTATTCTCGGTGCAAAAATCCAAATTAAAGTGTCCCCAGTAGACTGCTGTCAACCTCTCCCTAAATAACTGCCAACTTTTTGTAAATTTCTTTTGACAAATTGTATTTGTGTAATAGTTTCCTCAAGAAGTTTTAACTGAGCATGATTTCTTTATGCAAATATTCAGCACCCAAAGAAGATATTTTCAATATTCTGCTCTTAATTTTCTATAAATTATGTTTTCATAAGGAACAGGCGAGTCACCTTAAAAGAAAGCACTTTCAACAGAACATTGCAATTCAGATATTCAAATCTTCATACTTTCAAACACATATATCAAGAATAAATTTATTCTGCTTTATAGTACTGTGCTTGACAGATTTAATTCAACTCAACTCAAGGTAGGATCAAACTCATGTTTATTTTCCAAGCAGAGAGAGAGTTTGACTTACTTTGACCTAATTAATTTTCACATTGTTATAGTGTACACAGTGAATGTGTTCAGATATTACATCAAGTTTTTCTGAAAGTATCCATTTGTGAAGTCCAATGGACCTTCTCTACTATGTGTGGCATCTGCTGTGATAATTGGAGTTACCACATCTGGAAGCAAAAATCCAGATAACTACTAGATGTGGGAAAGAATCAGATTTTTCTATACATCTTGACTGCCCTGTTAGTGATGGTCTGAATTTCTGCAGCCCAGTTATAATATTCTTGTCTCACACATGTTCACTTTATAAAACAAAAGTATGCACATAATCCCCTGTTGTATTTCAGACAAGACAGTTGTTCACATAAGCCATTTTATATTAATTCAATGTAATTTTGGAAATTTTAAAGGAAAAAAGTTATAGTTCCTTAAGTTGGCAGAAAAAGACTGTTGAATGTTAAGATGCTGATTGAAATAACATTCAGTACTAAAATTTGAAAATACTTTGTTTATTTTGTTTATTAGAACAAATGTATATTTTGCCTTTCCATTTGAATCAGATGGGTAACTATAAAACATTTCTGTGGTTTAATATTAAAATATTTTGAAATTATAAACATGGGGAATGATACGATATCTGTTTGTGTTAACACAGTGTGTTTCCATTCCCTCAAAGCATCTTACTTATGTTTGAGAATTAAGTATTTTCTATGACAAAAATTTACTCCAGTCTTTTTTCTTTGTGATTTAGAGTGGTCATGTGTTAGAGCGAAATGCTTCTGTTGGAAGCACAGACTTAATTATTGGGAAACAGTTGTCAGAGAATGAACCAATCGCTGTATCTAAAGTAAGTAAGTCTTGGTCCTTGCATAAGTCGATAGTTGCAGAACATATTTAATAATTGGAGGTGCTCAGTAAGAGAAGCAAATCATTTGATTGCAGCAATACTATAAGCCAAGTGCCACTCCTCAAAGCACTGAAGCGCGGAAGTGCTTGCATTAAGGTCTGTTTTGAGGGCATTTCTAATTATTTTCCATTTCTTCAGAAATAGTGATCCTATGATTCATGATAAATGTGAATGATTCAGGTTTTGCCTCAAGAATACAGGCATTTAAAAAAAATATTAAAAGAACTTAAAAAAGTATTTTCTGGATTGCATTTCATGCATATAAATAGTTTATGTTTATAAAGTATTTTTTCAAAAATAGTTATTTTTTTCAATTGAAGGACTTATTTTGTAATGGATCTTGCATGTGCCTAAGGAATCTAATACAAATAGTCCTCTTGTAACAATTGTGACTGTTCAAAGTTACAATGGCATTGGAAAAAAAAGATTATGTAATTAAAATTTGGACTATTGAGCAACTGGTCATATTTATGATGGTTGCAATGTCCTGCGATCATGTGATCATCTTTTATAACTTTCTAACAAGCAAAATCAACAGAGAAGCCAGATTCACTTAAACAACTGTGTTACTAATATAACAACTATAATGATTCACTTCGCAATTGTTGGAAGAAGAGTCATAAAACAAGAAATTTTGGGCCTAGTTGTGGTCCTAATTCGAGAACTACTTGTATCCTTTCCATCCTCTCCATCTTCCCCACCTTGAATCATAATTGCTGGATTTCATAACCGTAGAGGTCTAACAGAGGTTGCTCAGCCCAATATTTAAAGTGTGAATCTTTGGAGAAAACTACAAAGATAAAATATCCTAGAGCTTCTTGAAACATGTGTTTCTCACTTGCATTACAAGAAAGAAAGATTGGTTTAAGAAACAGCTTTTTAAAATTAAAAGTTATTCTAGTAATTGAACAAAATAATAAAAATATCTGTGCTACATATAATGAAAACATAGTACATCTGTTGTCATACATCCTGGCACTAGAAAAAAAACAATTACTACAATCAATGCATTTTCTTCCTGGCAAAAGAACAAAGGTGAATCATATGAAACTAAGCAAACTACAAGAAGCATACAGGTCGCCCTTGAATTACAATGATAATTGGTGCCTGATTATTAAACAGGTCATTAAGCATGATGTCATGTGACCATATTTCTCAGTGATGGCAGTTCCTGTTGCTGTCATTAACATAATCCAATCATTAAGTGAGAACCCAGATTGGAACCATGTCTAGCTTCATCCTTTTCAGCTCAGATCCTTGGTGAGTTAATTGATTGCTTCAGTTGCTTGGAAGTTACAGTGGCACTGAAAAAAGTGACTTACAACTGTTTTTCACATTTACGACCTTGCAGCATCCCCATGGCCATGTGATCAAAATTCAGACACTTGGCAACTGACTCATATTTATGACAATTGCATCGTCCTGGGTTCACATGATCAAAGTCAATAGGGGAAACCAGATTCACTTAGCAGTTGTGTTACTAATTTAACAACTGCAGTGATTCTCTTAACAAATGTGTCAAGAAAGGTTTTAAAATGGGGCAAAACTCACTTAACAAATGCCTCACTTAACAACAGAAATACTGGGCTCAATTGTGGTTGTGAGTTGAGGACAACCTGCATGATATTTTGAGAATAATTTTGTGTATAAATACTGCAAATATCATTCAGTCTTTTACTGAAGACTGAATTCAGCATAACACAATCCTTTAATGTATTCCTATACTACATCAGTAATGCATAAAAGTGCTGTTTACAAGTTTCTATTCTATTATAAAAACTTAAGGGATTGAACATGATGAGTAGTGTGATTTTGATAGTTATTGCTAAGCAGAATGCTTTGGATCCGCCCTCATCATTTGTTTCAAATCAAAGAACAGGGTTACAATTTGAAATATTGCTCCTAGAATAATTGTGCCTTGATGTACCCAGCAGTTATGCTAGGTACATCATTTGCAAATGAATATCATGTTTGCTTGCCACAACTTCAGATATGTGCATACCATCCAGGTTTCTTCCAAACATTTTTTTGGGAAAAGAACTAGGCCAGATAGAACTATGGAGATTTTAATCACATTTAATTATGAATGGAATGAGATGCTGTCAAAATTGGCACCTCCTAGGGGTATATCGTTTAATCTGAATTCCCTTAGTAATTTTCTTAGCATATACTTCTGGAATTTTCTTCTTCTCAATGTGGTTTATGTAATATAAGGTTTCTTATTTATTTGCTAATTAAAGGCAGCCTTATTGAATTCAGCGAAATAGATTTTATGCAAATGTATACCGTCTGGGTTGCCAAAACAGCTTGAATAATAGGTACTACAAAACTGAAAATTCGATCTATTTGATTCTGTTCCCTTCTCTTCTCCCCACCTTTATTCAGGAGCCAGACAGCTGGGAAATTATAGAAGGCTTGAAAATTGGCCAGACTAATGTCCAGAAGCCAGACAAACATGAAGGATTTATGCTGAAGAAAAGGAAATGGCCTTTAAAAGGCTGGCACAAGGTAAAATATGTGTAAAACATGTTAAGTGCCGTTATTTTCAATTATTACATAAAATTCATCATGAACTGTAGGAAATTGAACTCTGTTCAGAAACTGATTAGCAGTTGTTGAACCATGCCTACCTTTTAAGTCCCTGACCTTGAGCTGAATGACAGAATCTGAAGGAGGCTTTCACTTCTTTCTTTGTTTTGCACTCATATAAAATATTAAATTCTTATCAGCATTCAAGGGAACATGATTAAACCTTCCTCAGTTTCTCGTAGGGCTAGAAACAATCAGTGTTCATATGCGCTTTGCAGAAGTTTAGGCATATGTGATCATATGCCTTTTGTAGAAGTTTAATTGCCTCAGTATATATGTGTATTATTGAATTATAGACACGCAGACAGACAGAGGAAAAGCGAGAGATAAGATGGACTGTGAAATATAAATTGTATTCTCCGTATGAAGATATATGTGATTCAGAGTAAAATGTATTTCTGGTGGAATAGAAAATACCAAATCCAATGGTTAAATTGACATTTGATTGGAGGAAAAAAAACCAGTATCTACATTTAGTGGTGACTGGAAATCCCTTGTGAACTTGTGATTTATGGTTTGGATGATTAGAAAGGATAGACTATCGAAAGAAGACAGTAATGATGAAATCTTAGAAAGAGAGGTTAAAATATAATTGTACTTATATCTGCTGAGAAGACGATTGGATCTTAACATTTTCTTTTTTCTATTTTCCTTTTTTTTTCTTTATCTTCTTACTTTTTTTGTATTTTTAGCTTTTTCTTTTATCTCTTCTTTATTATTTCCTTTTAGTTTGTATTAGTTCTTTCTATTCTTAAAACTTAATAATATCTGTCTGATCGAATGTTGGTTGGATTATTTAAAAAATAATTGTTCAGACTCCATCACAATTATTAAATGAAGTGATGATACAGAAATCCTTGAGTATTATGCAAGAAACTGGGTAAATTTTAGGTGTTTTAGAAAATTAGAGTTTCTCTGAGATTGGAGAAGCATTTGACAGGAATGGTTCTTATAAAAAGTGTATCAATTTGACTTATCAGACTTTTGTGTCTTTTAATTCTGATCCCAAATATAAAGACTTGCAGGAAATCATTAGTCTTCTACCATGTAAAGTTGCTTAAGATCCTAGCCTTCAGATTTCCAGTTTTGAGCTTCTTCGGCGACAGACCGAAACCTCGTCTCTGTGAGGCTTCGATTCGTGCTCACTGCTGGAGCGCTCCAAGCTGGCTGATTTCGGGACTAAGCCACTCCATAGAGGTGGTGAAGAAGGGGGAGACTGCCTGCAGGGTTGAGGAGAGCTGCATCTCTCCTCCCCAGCTGGCCATTACCGAGGCAGTTGTAGCGGTGTCAGAAATGGCCACCACAAAGAAGAACTCGACCGGAAAAGAATGTGCAGGAGGAAGATAAAAAGAGAAAAGTTTTGGTTGACCAGGTTCAAAAAGCAAAAGCAACAAAATCCCTGGAATTGAAACTATAAAAAAAAAACAATACCATTGTTCCCTAAGAGATTTCTAAGCTCGAAGAACAGAGAAAAGGGAAAAGATTTGTTGTTGTTTTTTATCCTTTTCCCTATACTGACAGCTAATAGACTTAAGCAAGTAATTGGACAAAAATTACTTTGACATTAATAGGCATTTAATGCTGAAAATAAAAAGTTCAAAGGGATAATAATGATTTCTGGATAATCAAAAGCTTTTGAAAACAGGAAAGGAGAGAAAAAGAATAAAAGGGCAGGATATGGAAGGGAGGAGACTGCCTGGAATTAAAAAGAACTTCCAGCAATATCTCAACAAGACTTTCAAAAGAGTACATTTAACTGAAATATCGGCAACAAAAACCCAGGAAGAGAAAGTGAAAAAAGAAATAAGAAGAAATAACTTGGGACTATTTGGATTACCTGATGATTTCTGGATTTTGAATCAGAAATCCATGATCCATAATCCAGAATCCATGTATTTTGAATGACTAAAATTCAATCGGGTGGTTTGTTTAAAACTGTTTAAAATGGCTCCACTTTTAGAAGAACTGAAAATGGAACTTAAAAAGATGCACAAGAAGGGAGAGGTACTTTTGCTTTGGTTCTTCAGTTTTTATGGAAGATTTGGAATTATGAGAAACAGCAAGAAATGCCTGCAGAACAAAAAGATATGCAACAAACAAGAAGAAGCCATCTTTAATGAACAAGTAATCTGAGGTGGGGGAAAAAAAGGAAAAGGGGAAAGAGAATGGAAAGTTTAGATTGGGAAAAACAACTAAAAAATACGAGTGAAAAATAAGTATAAAATTAGAAAGCTACAGAAGAGGGAAATGCAGAAGAGAGAATTAGAAGTAGAAAAGACAAGGGGGTAAAGGGGGGAGGAAGAAGATGAGAGGGAAGAAAGAAAGGAAAAGAAGTTATAAAGGACAGAAACAAAATATAGAGAAACAGGGCCTATTTAGAGATAATGGGTGAAAATTTAATGGAAAAGGATTCTGCAAAGGTACATAAGATAGTATTGTTATATTAGAAACAAATAATTTTAGAAAATATGAAACAATGTATGATTAAAATGTTTGATAAAATAGCTATTGTAATTCAGTGAGATGCTTGTCAATAAACAAATGTAACAAAATGAATATTTAATGATTTACAAAACATGTAAAGAGAAAGAAGGGAAAAATTAATTATGGAGATTATATGTGTCTTTAAGGAAGTATGATATTTAATTGAAAAAGTGTTCAAGATGTTAAGATTTTAATGATTATTAATGATAGAACTGAATTGGAATGGGATGAGGATTTTAATTACATATATTTATAATTTTTTTTTAAAGAATATCATGTGTATTATAAGAATGTACCAAGCAGAATTCTATTGGAAGTTATGTATAATGTATTATATTGAAGGTCATAACCTTTAAGGTATATGTTGAAGTTTAAATAAGAGTTGAATGGATATAATTAAAAGATAAAAGTGGTCATAAGTCCAATTAGTAACTACAGGAGAAAATTTGTTTAATGAGAAAAGATAATATGAAATTGAAATAGAACAGACAAAAGTACAAATATAATGATTTAAATTGAGATGAGACAATCAAAATAAAATTGAGAAAATTAAAAGAGGGGAAAAACTATATAGAAAATGTAGAATAGTATAAGGTATGGAATAGAACAAAAAAAGGAGCATGAAATTGAGTTTTGTGTCTGTATAAAGAAGTTCAACCCGGGACCATGCTATTTTCAAAAAAGAAGTTTTACTTGTGTGTGTGAAAACCCAAATAAAACTTTATTTAAAAAAAAAGAGACCCTAGCCTTCAGAAACTCAATTCTAGTCAAGCTTTCAGATGCAATAATTCAGTAGGGTTATTGAAATTGCCCTGTGCATGCCTTGATTCAATTCTGTCAAATAAAGCAGAGTCACTTTCAGAAATTCAGACACGTCCTTACAAGCCGCAGAATCTTGCTACTTTTGTCAGAATGATGAAAGCAGTATTGCATCTGGAGATCTCTTTTTTTTTAAAGATATCCTTGTTACATCACAATGCACATAGAGAGGGGCAGCGTTTCATCAAATGCTGCAGTTCTGCTTATATCTGTCTGATTCTGTCATGGTCTATTGGAATGACCTTGGAAAGCAAGCAAAGAGCTGCAGACTTGATAACTGTAATGCCGAAGTACCTCAGTCCGAGGGGGAAAAAGAGGGTAGGAAGCATCTCAGAAGGCACCTTCCCTAGTTTTCTAGAAAAAATAAAGCTATGTGAAAGGTGCTTTCAGACTTGCGAGATTTTATTTCTATAATCTTATAATAACTGTAGTGTTAGAATTGTTTTGGGATTCTTGTCTAGATTAGTTTGAAGGACCGATAGATCCTTCCTTTCTCTGCTCTGGGGACATCAGTGCTGCTTATTCAGTAAGACTACATAAGTCCTGTTCTTACCCATTCTGAAAATATTTTGTTTCTGTATGATCCTGTGAGCTATTTATTTAAAAAAAAAAGTGATGGGTTGTATTGACATATACCATAGTTCAATTCATAAAGCAACTTCAGTGATTTAGCTTTAGGATTGCTTGATTGATTATGTTCCATCAAGCTGGTGTGGACCAAACACACAGCTAGGAAAATCTGTTCCTATCCTGGCCCTTCATTTCTTGTAATGATGTTTATTGCTGCATGCAGTGTGTTTATGTCTTCATTAATAGTTTTATATGGTCTCCATTACATTGTGATCTCCTACATTTTTCCCCTGCAGCGCTTTTTTGTTCTGGACAATGGAATGTTGAAATATTCAAAGTCACCAATTGATGTAAGTAACCCTGGGGCCTTTAAAAAATGTTACATATTATTTGGATACTTAGTTCCAGTAGTGATGCAGACATTCCTATACTGCAGAGAAAAGATGTAAATCCTGCCATTCAGTTCCCCTTTTTTCCCCATCCTCAGGAGTTTATCACAAACATTCTGAATTTTTCAGTTTTATAATTTGCCAGATTTTGTTTGTGGAAATTAGATACTTTTTAACCTGCTGGGTTTTTAGTGTCTCTAAGCTTGATTATTTTCCAGCAGTTATTTCATCACCTAGAGATGAAATCTCATTCCTGTGGTTTCTTCCTACATCAAGGAAGAAAGCATACCCCAACTAAGATAGACAGGGCAGACTCCTGTTAATAACGAGCCAGCAAATTCCACCCTCTGACTCTTAAATTACTAAGATTTAAAACCGAAAGCACACCAGCTTCTTGCCTTAATGCTACTACTTTGAAACTTTACTTTGATCAGATCAATATTTTTGCAATATTATTTGATTGATATAACCATTGTACCTATTATGCAACACCTGTGTCCTTGTAGGTCAAGTGCCTTGGAAATTCTCTTATGTGTCATTTGCTGCTCAGTGGACTACAAAATATATAAACCCTCAATTTCACAGAACAATAGAGGGGAAGGGATGATTGTTGGATCTGAATGTCCATTAAATGGCAAAAGGGATGCATAAATAGTAAATGAATTTTCTCCATTGCTATCATGAACCAATTTTTAATGAAGGTTGATAAATCAAGGCTTTACCATACTAATAAGTAGTGCTTAGAGATTTTAAATTGTAACTTTGTTTTATTTTAATTATAAGGTGATTATAGACCATAAAACAATTATTTTACCACAATAATACAAGTCAATAATTATATAAACATTGGAAAAATCTAGCATTGTTAAGAAAAACATTAGAATAATAAATAATTAACTGCTGAAACTACATAATCTAGCAACTTAAAAGATCCCTGTTAAAAAGCAGCAATATAAAACAAACAAGGCCTACAATATTTTAGATGAATTTATTTTTTGTTGCATCTTTAGAACTTCATGGATGATATATCTATATATGTTCAAATTAAGTACATTTTGTTACTTATTTTATAAAGCAAGAGTTTATGCACAAAATGCTCGAAAACACAAAAGCAATCTTAATTATAATTAGTTTTCCTTTTGTGTGTAATCACGGAAAAGGAAAATTGATTCAGAACATGTCGATATTTTGTTCAGAGGAAGAGTTAACTGTTTAACATTATTTTCAATTATTTCTGAAATATGTGTATAACGGATGACAAATAGAAGTTAATAGGCTTATTTTTGTAGTTTGAGCCCTCGGGCCTATTTTAGAATGTATTCAAGTACAAATTTTCTCTATTATTCTTTATTAAATTATTGTTATTGTTTATCAGTATAAATTGAACTTTACAGATGTAGTATCTAAATTTGAATTTGAATTGATGCATTTTGTCAGAGTTATATTAGCCATCTTTTATCATCATAACTTTTATTATTACATAGATAATAATAATAAGTCTTTATTGATCAGCCCTTGGGCCATATATTATTACATAGATGAGTCAGTGTTAATCTGAATTTATTTATTTAGGAATGAAAGTAGCTGTCATAGAAATGTCATTTAAATTAGAGGTGTAATTTTTGCCTGTATGTATATGTAGTTTATGCAACCTGTGAAATGTTGATATGTGTGTGTGGAAGAAAAAGCAGTGCACTTTTTACATAATAATCCTACCCTGATAAGCAGCATGTGATAATGTCTTCCCAACTTTTCCTTATTTTTGCTATTTTATGGACCCTTGCATTATATCCCAGAAATCTGTCCGTCCATTCTCAACAGCGATAAATTATAAATTTTGCCTTTTATTTCCTAATGTGCATACATTTACTCTTGTTTCTTTGTTTTTCAGACTCAGAAAGGGAAGGTTCATGGGAGCATAGATGTGGGGTTATCGGTTATGTCAATTAAAAAGAAAGCACGTAGGATAGATCTTGACACCGAGGAACATATTTACCATTTAAAAGTGAGTATTTTTACTAATTTTTATTTTCAAATTTTGCTGTAAAAGGAAGATTAAATACTATTGTTGGATTCCTCACTCACACTGATCTTTTAATTAGGTAAAATCCCAGGATTCATTTGATGCTTGGGTATCAAAGTTGCGCCATCATAGATTATATCGTCAGAATGAAATTGTGCGATCGCCACGGGATGCCAGTTTCCACATATTCCCTTCAACTTCCACCACTGAATCTTCACCAGCTACTAATGCCACAGTGCTGGAAACTAAGGTATAATCTTTTTTGGTCAGGAAGAATACCATCCTTCAGTTCATATATAGTTGTTTTATAATATATAACAGTGCTATCCACTCATTTTTCTCCTTTATGGATGCAAATGAAGATGGATGCCTTTATATATGAGTAACACTAACACCGAAAAGAAGAACATACTTGACAAAGGAATCTACACTGTACAGTAGTCCTCGACTTCCAACAGTTCACTTAGTGACCATTTTCCATGGTCATGAGATTTACATTTTGATGCTTGACAACTGATTAACATTTGTGATGGTTGCACTGTCCCAGGATCATGTGATCACCTTTTGCAACATTCTGCTAAGCAAAATCAATGGGAAAACCAGATTCACTTAACAACCATATTACTCATTTTACAACTGCAGTGACTCACTTAACAAAAGTGGGGCAAAACTCACTGAACAAATTCCTCACTTAGCAATATAAATTTTAGCCTGAATTGTGGTCATAAGCTGAGGACAACCTCTACCACATTTACTGAAATATTTGTTATAAAGTTTAATTTAGACTTGAGTATCAGATACATACATACATGCGTCAGTTTTTAATAAGAGAATAATAATTACCACTTTATTTTTTATCACAGGCAATTTTTCTCCCAGAATTCTCACAGGTATATGCATATATGTGGCTATATCTTTCTTTAGGTCTCACAGAATAATTTCCCCTGGCAACCGTCTATCCCTTGCAGTAGCAGTCTACCTGAAACATGTACTTCTGGCCAAAGTAAAGTAGTTGCTTGGTTGCAAGAATCAGAGGAGATGGACAAGTGTGCAGAAGGTCAGCACTGCCTTCCTTTAATCTTCACTGCTACTGATAGAGCTACAAGCCGAACATAGCTTGAAACTATGGTGGAAATGAAATGTCCTTATTGTATGTTATATAGAAAAAAATACATAAGAATTCTCCCTCGGCTGTGCTTATAATGAAGCCACTTCTTTTTAATTACATGCCATTTTTCCAAGAACCATCAACATTCAGATTTTCAGGACAAATCAAAAGTCTTTCCTAATGTTAGTGTATTTTATAGTTAAAAGTACTCCACTTCTACTTAACAAATATTTCCTATGTAATATCACTGCTCAAAAAAATAAAGGGAACACTGAAACAATACAATGTAACTCCAAGTCAATCACGCTTCTGTGAAATCAAACTATCCACTTAGGTAGCAACACTGATTGACAATCAATTTCACATGCTGTTGTGCAAATGGAATAGGCAAGAGGTGGAAAGCATAGGCAGTTAGCCAAGACATCCCCGATAAGGAGAGTTTGCAGGTGGATGACACAAGGCCCTTCTCATTCCTATGCTTTCTGGCTGATGGGTTTGGTCACTTTTTGAATGTTGGCGTGCTTCCTCACTCTAGTGTAACATGAAACGGAGTCTACAACCCACACAAAGTGGCTCCAGGTAGTGCAGCTCATCAGGAAATGCGCATATCAATGTGAGCTTGGCAGAAGGTTTGCTGTGTCTGTCAGCGTAGGTGTCCAGAGCACGGAGGTGCTACAGGAAGAACAGGCCAAGTACATCAGGAGATGTGGGAGGAGGCCGTAGGAGGGCAATAACCCACCATTAGGGACCGCTACGTCTGCCTTTTGTGCAAGGAGGGACAGGAGGAACCACTGCCCAGAGCCCTGCAAAATGCCTCCAGCGGGCACAAATGTGCATGTGGCGCTCGAATGGTCAGACACACTCCATGAGAGTGGTATGAAGCCCTGATGTCCACAGGTGGAGGGTTGTGCTTATAGCCCAACACCATGCAGGACTTTTGGGCATTGCCAGAGAACACACAGATTGGCAAATTCGCACTGGCACCCTGTGTCTTCACAGATGAAACAGGTTCACACTGGACACATGTGACAGGACTCATGACAGAGGGTACTGGAGACGCCGTGGGAATGTTCTGCCTGCAACTACCTCCAGCATGACCGGGTTGGCAGTGGTCAGTTAAATGGTGTGGGGTGGCATTTCTTTGGGGGCTGCACAGCCTCCATGTGCCGCCAAGAAGGTAGCCTGACTGCCATTGGGTACGATGTATGAGATCCTCAAGGTCCCTTGTGAGACCATATGCTGGTGCAGTTGGCCCTGGGTTCCTCCTAATGCATGACAATGCTAGACCTCATGTGGCTGGATGTGTCAGCAGTTCCTGCAAGAGGGAAGGCATTGATGTTTATGGAGTGGCCCCCCCGTTCCCGCAGACCTGATCAATTGAGCACACTCTGGACATCATGTTCTCGCCTTATCCATCCACCATCAACATTGCAGCCACAATGTGGTTGGGGGATGCTTTAGTCCAGGGTGGGAGGAGATCCCTCAGGAGAGCCATCTGCTACCTCATCAGGAGCATGCCCAGGGTTGTTGTAGGGAGGTCATATAGGCACATGGGGGCCACACACATCTACTGAGCCTTATTTTGACTTGTTTTTAAGGACATTACATCAACGTTGGATTCAGCTGTTGTAGTGTTTTTTTCCACTTTAATTTTGAGTGTAACTCCAAATCCAGACCTCCATGGGTTGCTAAATTTGATTTTTGACTGATAATTTTTGTGTGATTTTGTTGTCAGCACATTCAACTATGTCATGAACAAAGTATTTAATAGGAATATTTCATTCATTCAGATCTAGGATGTCTTATTTTTGCGTTCCCTTTATTTTTTTGAGCAGTATATATTCTATTTCAGCTGTAGAGCTGAAAATTCTGTGGAGTCTATATATTATAGCTAATACCGGTAACAACCTAGTTTATACTTTCTACTTCAAATATCCTTTAACAGTTTTTAAATAGTTATCATTTAACTCAGAAGTAATATTTGTAGGGATTAAAGATAACCCAGAATGAATTTTAGGATGTTCCCATTGTTTGCTTGAAATACAATTTAATAAGATAGAAGAATCAAAGAATAAATACCTTCCTAAAACTCTGTTTTAGGCAGTTTTTTCACTGTGTCTTCCCATCAGCACATAAATTGTTTTATTCTACATATGGAAGAAATTCCCATCATGATACCTACCAGTCTATGAAGTTAATTCTGAGACAGTTTGGGGACATGCAAGAAAAAAGTTCCAACAGCTGTGTGGAATAGAGAAGGGAACCCAAAATCTGTTAGCATAATGTGGCATGAACTTTATGGATTTGTCACGTGTGATCTTTTTGTTTCTGAAATGTTAATGGGGAATGGGGGTTTCAGATATCATCATTTCAGTTAAGTTCTCTTGCGTTCCTCTGGCAAATAGAATCTTCATCAAAGTAAGTTTTTGTTCTAAATCTATTTTTTTTGTCAGATCTCGCACATTGTCAATCGAATCTTGTAAAACTCAGTAAAATTCTTCAGAACTTAGAAATACTTCAGAGAACTCAATCAGCACCTAGCTTCACAGATATGCAGGTAAATAAAATTGATTTTTAAAATTATTAAAATAATGCTTGCTTATACTATCTATTTTGCATTTGAAATATTCTCTGTATGAACATTCTCTGCTAACAGCCATATCATTGTCAGTATATGAACTTCTAGTATGGCACAAGGTGGTGCAGAATTATTCATTATTACAGTCAGGTTCTCTAATGAGCGTCAAGTGAAATAATTTTTAAGCCTAAATTGCATACTTTGTTCGAAATTTAACATTTGGTTGCCTTTTTGTTCTGTGTTCTTTGTATTAAGGACTATTCTGAAAAGAAAAATGGAATTATCCTAGCTAGCAAAGTTTAGAAAGAGTTCTTTATTGTAAATGGTTGAAGAATTGTCCTGCAATTTTTATTTTTGAAACTGTCTTTAATAGCATGTTTGCTTTATCTGTACCATAATGTATAATAACACTTTGCTTATGTTTGGCAGACAACTAATGCTCGATGTTTGTTACTAACTTTTGCAGTATTGTCTTTGTCAGCTTTAACCCAATGCTTTACTACTTTGATTATTTTATAACATAGGCTAACAGTGTAGATAAGAAAGACAAGCGTGTCACCAGAAGATGGAGAACAAAAAGTGTGAGCAAAGATGCTAAAATACAGCTTCAGGTACTGAGTTCACCATGTTTTAACTATGGTTTGGTTAAGTATTTATTAAAAATAATAAAAACATAAAATTAACTTGAATTTGAATATTTAATTGTTGATAGATTTTTTAAAAATTTAAGGTCAAGATCTGCTACTCAAATTATTTTTGTAATTATTTGTCCTTTCTTAGAATTGTTAGATCTCATTGCAGAAATCCAGAGGACCGCTGGAAAGTAGCAGATAACCATAGAAAAAAATATTTCCATCTAGTGGTTCTTTGGATTTTATAGCCTTGATCTGGTAACCATATCTTTTCTCCAATGAGCATAAAAGCTTATTAAATGAAGAAAAAAGAAAGAGATAGACCGAAATAGATTGTTCAGAAGCTACATGATTATTTGTTATAAGACATTATCATAAGTTACATGTTGAGTATATGTGTCCATTTTGTGTGTGAATATATTTTGAGAAATCACATTTAATCGCCATACTTACAGAACAGTTACATACAGCATCAGTGTGCAAGGTTTATCTACTCAAAAGCGATATTATATCAGATACTATCTTTGCATAGATGCCCAAAGTTTTATTTTCCTAGATGCCTTAATGTAGGAGGAAAAATCAACAAGTAGTGAAAAGTCAGTTATGTATATATGAGATGGGACATGTATAGAGTTTTGAAATGAACAATTTCAAAGATGAGATAATTTTTCCATTAACTGTACAAACATGAGGTTTTGCAGGATACCAGTATTGCTCATTGAAGCGCCACAAAATCAGATCTTGGATGCTGGATTTAATGAAATAAAAATAGCATTAAATCTGTTGAAAAATGGTAAAATGTCTGGAGTGAATGGAATTAGAGCCAAGATATTCAAAGAAAATGTAATTCAATGACTGCATCACTATTTCCCATTATTTGTCAGAGGAGGTTTCCATTACATGGAAATGAGCAATTAAAATAGCTACTTTGGAAAATGGCAATAGTTGCAAAAGCCACTGAGACTTAGAACTTTTACCAGTCATTGGGAAGATCTTCATGAGACTCATTGACTGACTTTACAAAAACAGTGGGAATAGACAACTGGAAATCAAACTAAAGAAAATTATTACTTTATGTGTTTATGAAAAACTTATATACAGATCAGGAAGCCATAGTGCAGAAAGAATATGGTGAAACAGTCTGTCTCAAGATTGGTGAACATGTACTTTCCCCTTATTTATTCAAAGTGTATGCTGAATATGTAATAAGAAAAGCTGGGTTGAAGTATGTCATGATTTTAAAATTGGAGGAAAAATGTCAACAGCCTATGCTATGTTATTGACACTATTGGTACTATGATACTATCCTGATAGCAAAAATGGCAAGATGGAATCTATTTTAATTTATGGAAGAATTCACTCTAACAACTTTATAAACATTTCTTGTATGAGTGAAGTTGAATATTTTCACAATTTTTTTAAAAAAATACATTTGCTAACTAATACATTTGAAAATTAGTAGTTAGAGAAATAATAAAGGTGTAGTGGGGGAGAGGAAGAGAATAAGAGGAGGAGGTTTTTTGGAAGAAGAGGAGACAGAGGGAATGTGAGAGGAGGAAGGAGAGGTTTTCGGGGGGGGGGGGNTGGGGGGGGGGGGGAGCCAGACGGTGAGGAGAGGAAGGGATGCCTGGGAAAAGGAGGCCTGAGAGGATAGGAAAAGAGGCCTAAGGGGGAAATGAAGAAAGAGGTCTGGGGAGAGCAAGAGGAGATGAAGGCAGTAGGGAGGATAAGAGAGGCTTCTGTGGGGCAGGCCTGAGGAATTACGAATGAGCAGAGGAGACCCCAGCAGGCTATACAAAAGTGGGAGAGAGGAGACTGACCACCATAACTCTACATGACCCAGGCCAGTAGAGGTGCCAGACTGAGGGTCCAGTGTGGACCGGCAGCCATATCAAGAGAGCCAGGAGAACCTGGACTCCAGCGGCCCTTTCATGGATAGCGCTATGACAATTGTTATAAGTGTACAGGATAAATTGAACTTTTTTTCTTCCTGGGGAAAAAAAAGGAATCATGACTTTCACTGTATTCTTTCTGAACTTAGAAGTGGGAAAGAGCATGTTATTACCCTGTACCACACTACACATTGGAGTTTTGCAATAAAAGATTCTGTTTAAAATATTTGTCTATAAGCTGGAATTAGTTTTGGTCTCTAGCTTGGAGAGACAACCTGCTTTGTCTTTCCCCAAAATCAAAAAGCTACCTTCTAACATCTGACTATTTGCCAATAAAGTGGTAATTGGTGTGCAGATAATCAGATAAGAAGGGAAATTAAGACTGCATATAAAATATTTCATTTTCTCCTTGAATTATATTTTGGTAATAAGTAAAATGCATTGAAGAAGGGTTTTTAAAAAAACATATGGAGAATATAGCACTGTCTTCAAACAATCTTTGTGTTTGTGGTATATGCTTTGCATGAAATGTTTACAAAGCAGTGGTTTTGTTATATATCTCAGTTAATGTCTTGCGTAAAAAATGCTAAATTTAGACTTTTACTTCTCATGATCTTGATGTTGTTCCTCTGTTGATGCAGTCTTGGACTGCATTGACTTTTTTGGCAGCTGCTGGCACACTGGTGGCACATACTTACATAATGGTGTGCTAGGACACTCAGATCCTTCGCAACAGTTACTACTATTGAGCTAGGTACTGATAGTCATAGTTGGAATATAGTATTGCAGTCTCTTTCTGCTGACTGCCGGCTGCCAGCAGTTCGATTCTCACCAGCTCAAGATTGACTGAGCCTTCCATCCTTCTGAGGTCAGTAAAATGAAGAACCAGATTGTTGAGGGCAATATGCTGACTCTGTACATAACTTCAGAAGGCTGTAAAGTCTAAGTGCTATTGCTACTACCTATTCTATAGCTGTGTATTTGGTTTTTCTTGCCTAAGTGCAGGACCTTTGTGATAGAGCTGTTTTTTATAACAGAAATTTCAAAGGGATTTTTCTAAAATTATTCCATGCTTTCAAAAATTCTGTTTAGATTGCTTTATGACCTCTTTATCTTAATTTTCCACATAAGTATAATTCAGAGGCCTACAGAATTTGCACATTTCAGGATTAATGTGATTTTTTTTTACAAATTACATGGAAAATAACAGTCAACAACAGTCTAAAGGATTGTTTTTCTATCAAGTCACCAAAATTAAAGAACAAAAAAGAAATAAATATGCAGGATTCTAAAACTTTGTATTTTTGTGTAAATTGATATTTTAGTGATATAGATGGGATTAATGAGGATTGGTCTAAAAGCCTCTATTTCTAATGTCGAGGGGTGCTCTGTATAAATATGGTAGAGCAGGCATGGCAAATTCAAGGCCCGAGGGCCAGATCCAGTCCATGGGGTGCTTAGATCTGGTCCGTGGGGCCACCTGGGAAACAGCAAAGTCCTGGCTTGCAGTGCCTCTGCCAGTGAAATGGAGCTGGTAAGGGAAATAACAGAGCTCCGTTTTCTCTTGCAGAGGGCTGCAGGAGGCCATCGCAGCCAAAAACTGAGCCCAGGAGTGACCCTCACAAGCTCTGTTTTTGCTGGGAGATTGCTAGCAAAACAAACTACTAGCAAAAATGGCATTTGATTACACAGGTGACCTTGAGCTGACCACACTCACCTCTCCCCCCCCCCGCCCTCAATGAAATTGAGTTTGACAACCCTGTGATAGAGTATCCTCCCCTTAGTTTGACTAAGGGGTCCCATGTCAAACTATAGATCACATTGTAACTGCCTGTAAGCTGACAATATCTGATTTTTTAAAATATAAACGATGCTGCGCTTCAATGGTTACATTACCTAGACATTGATTTTTGAATATAGATCTTTTTAACATTTATATTTTATTGGGTTTTGCTAATCTAGATGAAATGTTTATACATATTGCTAATCCATGTATGATATGCCATGTGTAAAATAAATACATTTGTAATGTGTTAATTTTGAAGACTGCTCTGGTTTAATAATAATAATTTATTGATTGGGAGTATGTTGGGTTAGTGGTTAAAGACTGAGCTGGTCAGCTGAAAAAATCTGACAGCCAGGGCTTAAGACCCCAATGCTGCAGAACAGAGTGAGCTCCTTCCTGTCCTTGCTCCAGTTCCTGCTGACCTAGCAATTCGAAAGCACGCAAATGTGAATAGATTAATATACACCATTTTGATGGGAAGATAACAGCGTTCAATGCGCTGCTTTGGCCAGCATATAATCATGCTGGCCACACGGCCATGGAAATGTCTTTGGACAGCACTGACTCTCTCAGCTGAGAATTGGAGATGAGCACAGCCCCCTAGAATCAGACACAAGTGGAGAAACTTTTACCTTTACCTTTAATTTATTTACTATTGTTTTTATTTTAATGCAACAATTTAAATTGTTGCTAAATTATGAAAACCGTTTGAAAAAGGAAAAAAATATATGAGAAGCTCATGCAGTTATTTTTGGATATGGATTTCTAAAAAAAAAAGAATTCCAAAATTCCCCTTTTGTAATAGACTGCGGTGGCTCATAATAGAAAGGTTCCTAGATATAACTAAGCATCTGCATAAATCATATCTGATATAAAATGGAAGTGAATCTTTTCTCTCTTTTCTGTTCCCATTTTCTGTTCACATTACCTAAAATATAGTACTAACTGTACTCAATATCAGTTTTCTCACAATCTCCACCAGTTACTTCTGATTCTTTACTCTACTTCACTTAAGCAATGGCTTATTGTTAAGGCCCTACAGGGATAGAGCTGCAGAGGCAAGAGATGTTGAAGGGAAACATCCAACATAGGTATAGAAATCTGTTTGCTTCATATTACATATAGTCCAGGAATAAAATGAAACATTGGTGCAGAAGGAATGTAGCAAAGACTTGTGCAACCTTAAATCTTACTCCCGTTTTCTGGATTGAAAAAAGTGTAATTAACTTGAACAACCTTCAAAGGCAGAGAGGAAACATTCCTATCAAAAGTAGGAATATGTTACGTATTTTACTTATTATCAGTTGAATGTACTAAGTTGTAGTGTGATTTTTAAAAAGAATTGGTTGTAATCCTGCAAAACTACTGCATGCTGCATAATGGTAATTTTACAGTAGATGTTAGATGAAATATTTAAAGATAGTCATCACTCCTTTGATAGATGAAACATACAGATAGTTATTTAATGTTTGGTGTTATTGGGGGATGGAGGATGCACAATAGTTTTGAAAGGAAATAAACAGACAGGTTAATAATGCAAAAATCTACAGAAGGTTGATTGTAGAAAATAGCCAGCTTGGAAAAACTTAAAATATGAGCTTACTTTGTCTAGCTAACTTGCAGGAAGACTGCAGAGAGGTCAAAAAGTCTTAATGGCTGCCACGATCATATACTCAAAATCCTTATGATACATGTAAAAAGATCAGTGCCTCAACTGCATGGTAGCGACTGTTACCTTTGCTTTTTTGGCCCTTTTCTTGTAGCCATCCTATAAAGTATAAAGCAGTATTCCAGGTGATTGTATTAGAAATACAAAATAAATCATATGAATATCACATTCTTAGTTTTTTGTTGTCTTTTCATCCCATACCTACTTTTTAAAATTATTTTCATGATAAAAGATTGGACATAAATCATAGTTGACCATAGTCAGATGGTACTGAGAAAGCTGCATAACAAATATTCTGAATTTCTATTGCATATGATTCAGTGACAAAACTAAACAAGCTCTTTTCTACCAAAATATTCTTTACTACTATGACTTATGATAAATTCTGATGATTTCTCACAGAGTGACAACATTAAATTATAGCTAGATGTGATAATTAATTTACCTACTCCCCTAATTGGCCAGACAACAAGCAATACAATTTCATTCAGTTTAATTATCTTACCTGAGGGAAGAAAATAACTTTCCTTTCTTCACACATGTAATAGATGTAGGATAAGATAAGTGTTTAGGTTCAGAGTTATGGAATTTGGCATTTTTAAGAAGAAAATTCCATTATAAATCAACCCTTCATTTTTTTGTTCATCTGTCTCCTTCTTGCCTTCCATCATTCTTCTTCCTTCTTTTTGTTTCCTTGTTCTTTTCATGTTCCCTGTTAGGAAGGGACTGCGCTGAAGGGCCAATTCGGTACTACACGGCGCCGGCAGAGACTAGCAGCAGCAGTGGCTACAACAGTGAGTGGACTCCTCAGTCAAGGAACCTCCAATTTTAAAGATGAGAAACTGTATACCTTGAACATGCACTTACCATATGGAGAGTTGGAGCCCTTCAGAGGCGGGTCCCCTTGTGGAAGTTTAAAGGGCAAGGTTGGAAAACTTTGCTCTTTAAGGGGGATGGTGGCAGAATACAAACTTTTATATTTATATATAAATAGACTCATAAAGTTCTGATTTATAGAAATTTCCAGAGGTTTTTAAGCACCCTATAAAATCTAGCCAAACTTCATAGACTTTAGATCTTGTTGATCCTGGAGAGAGAAAGTGTGATTCTAGCAAAAACCTTTCCGTTTGATTGGACTGTAAATTGTATTGTTTATATAGCCATTTCTCACATAAGTGGTTGTATTTCCATTTTCTGAGCTATGTTTTATAGTTATATAAGTACATATATATTTGTGCTAAACAGCACAAATGTAAGTACCCGCGAGAGCTTAAAAAAACAAATATCTCTCTACGGGGAGCAAATAAACAGCCAGATCAAACGCTATGAGAAGCTGAAGTTAAAGAGCAGGAATACTATGTGACCTAAATTCCTATGCAGCTGTAGAGACAAACAATGTAACACCAACCTGCTCAAATTTTAACATTTCATATAGCAACAGCAGCTACCTAAATCTGTTCCGTGAAAACGAGACAGAATTGGCTCTAACTTCAGAAATTGAAGTTCACAGTAAATTAGATTCCAATTAGATCTAGTTAAACAAAGATTTGCTTAGCACTACACCTGGAATTTGAGCAGCATAAATCTCACCCTCTACTTTGGATAGGATAACAACTTACAACTTGGAGAAGCTTGAAACCTGAAAACGCGACTTACAAAAATGATAAAGCTCTCAAAGAAACGTAGAAAATTAGAAAATGACAAGAAAATTCCCAATTAACCACCACACAATACCTGAAACAATTAGTAATACGTTTCCAAGCGAGGAGAACTCAACAAAACAGAAATACATGATGTCTACTCCAAATGGATTCAATTATGCCAATTAGCAACCAAAAAAATCCCAACAGGAATTCCTTATCATATGTGCAGTAAGATCCAGCCTACCATAATAAATATCAGATGAATGCTGACAGAATAAGACACCAGGTTACTCACATCTTATGCACAACGAAACACAAAAAATATTTGCAAAAAGATGAATTCAAAGCACTACAAACCTGCTGAATAATGATAACAGCGATAATTAATACTCCCGCAGACAAAGGAAATGCCAAAGTAGTAATTGGAAAGAACGAAAAGACTATGAAACAAATTGGACAGACCTACTCCAAGACTCCACATACAACCTATAAACACTGACCCAACTTCACATATCCTAGAAAAAAATTAACCAAGTAAGAAATTGAAATACCAGCCACATAAGCAAAGAATAATCCAACAGACGATCTATCCCAAAGAGAAAAATCTCTAGATGCCCCAAAGTTATATTCGGCCTCTGCCAAATACACAAAGAAGCCTATCTCCAGACCCATAGTCAGCTCCATAGGTAGCACCAATTACAAAACCTAGCTAAATACTTAGGCAAAACAACTTACAGCATATGCTAAACCGCTAGCTTCATATGTACGTAAAAACGTCATACCACTTCTTAGAAATGGATCAAAGTATCTAGCACGTGGAATTTAAGAAGATCTGCTGTAAGGTTTCGGACGTGGTTTCCACTGTTCATCAAGTCATAAAAGAACTCTTGAAAATCATCAAAAATAAATACCTAACTCAGGCTAAAGACCTCATTGGAACTAATCAGAAGCACTTGCTCTAAACCAACCACATATTTCATATACAAAGGACAACAGATAGCAAGCAAATTTGAAGGAGCCCCTATGGGATCAACACTGTTCACCGTCATTGCAAACCTGTTCATGGAAGATTCGAATCCAGAGCCCTGGCTAATGCCACCCACAAACCCAACACCTATGGTCTAAAGATACATCGATGACCCATTGTGTGATTGGCCCGCCATGGAAAAGAAATACCTAAACAATTTCCTAAACTTACATCCTTAAACAACACACATCCCTGGATCCCAGAAATCAAGTTCACGCCGGTTAAAGCGGAAATAAACAAACAACTACCATTTTCCTAGTATGTTACTAACTACATAAAAAGAACAGATGGCACACTGGGACACACCATAATACCAAAAGAAAACACCACACAACCGCTGACCGTCAACGCCCAAGTCCCACCACAGACCCAGCGCACAGATAATTCGTGGCGAAAAACACATAATTTACCAGAACCAAACGCCTGGCAGATAAGACACATGTACAGACTGAACTATGATGCAAGCCCTGACTGATAAGTATTTGAACAGCCATGGCTTTCAACAAAACAAATCCACCAAACGGTTGATCCACAAACATACACAGTACGTAGTTAACCAAAGCCATAACAGAGACCTAGAAGACCAACAGACCTATGGATACAGCTGTCTTGCCCTACATAAGAGGTACTACAGATAAAAATCAGTAAGATACTACACAGGCATCTACATCAAGAACTGCCTTCGAATAACAGACAAAAAAATAGCAGCCATCCTGAGGAACCCCAAAGACAATTGACCTGGAAAACCAAGGCATTACGTAAATTCCCTGGCATCATGCCCGGGCCACATACATTGGCCAGACCAAATAGAGAATAGTACCCTCCTGGATGAAACAATATCATCAAAAATGCAGTAAAAAAGCTTGGAACACACTCTTCACATAGTCCATGACACATGAAAACCACAGGTCACAACATCAACTTCAATGGCACTAAAAGACCTGAAAGCATTGAATAGAAGAGTATGATTCACCAGACTGTCAATCATTTGGAAGCGCTGGTCTTACTTCTCAAATAGAAAGACATCTCCACACGCAGCAAGCCAGGCAAACATCTGGGCACAAACAGACTTATCCCTCTGATTAGCTCCAACTGGTAACACCGCCTCACCAGGCACCCAAAGGTGAAACCCAGCCTTGCTAATGAAGAGATAGCCCGTTTTCCCCCTTTTTTTTTTTCAAGAAAAACAACGGGGAAGGGGGCCCCGCCAAGCTGCAGAACAGAAAGCCTCCAACACAAAGAAAAGAGGGTTGCCCGCCCAATCAAAGCCTACAAACAGACAGAAGAAACCAGAAACACCAATCAATCAAACTCCAAGTCCAATGAGACACAGACCCAGGCTCAATAAGCCAATCAGAAATGGACCAGCCTTCAAATTTGAAACCAGGAACTTGAGAGACACATCTTCCATTCAGAACCTGATTGTGGCAGATGGATTCTGCTGAAACCGTTGCTACAACGAGTATAACTTTAAACAGAACTACAGATGACGTGGGATAATACCCGAAGGAAGCTAAACAGCACATATAATATATGTGGCTGTTTAGCTTCCTTCGGGTATTATCCCAGGTCATTGTAAGTTGCTGTTAAAGTTGTAGCAACGTTTCAGCGAGAATTCATCTGCATCATCAGAGCTTTGTATGGATGTGGGGTCTCACAGCTTCTGGTTTCAAATTCGAGGCTGGGTCTATTCCTGATTGGCTAAGGAGTCCTTGAGTCTGTGTTCACTGGACTTGATTGTTTTGATTGATTGGTGTTTTCTGTTTCTTCTGTCGTGTTTTGTGGCTTGATTGGCTGGCAACACTCTGTTCCTCTGTTGGAGGCTCAAGTGCAGCTTGGCTTCGTGTGACAAGGACCGGCTGCTATCCATTGGGAAGCTAGTTTTGCATTGGGTGCCTGGGTGGGAGGGTGTTTGAGTTGGAGGCAATCTAAGAGGGAGTCTGTTCTGTGCTACAGGTGTTTTTGTGCTGTTTTGTGTGTGTGGAGATCTTTTCTTTTGGAAGAGTGCAGGCTTTCCAATGATGGACAGTCCTGGTGGAATCTAATCTCTTCTATCAGCTTCAGGTCTTTTTCATCTGCTAATGGTTTCTCTGATTGATTTCTGTGGTTGGGGTTTCTATGGTGGCTAGGGTTTTTAGTGCATTGAAGTTGAATGTTGGACCTGTGGTTTTCATGTGTTGGACTATTGAGGGAGGTGGTGTCGTCGGGGTGCATAGTTCAGTCTTTATATATGTCTTATTGCCAGGCCGTTGGTTCTGGTAATTAGTGTTTTCGCCACGGAATTTTAATGCTGTGCTTGGGTGGGTGGTGGGATTGGGCGTTGAGGTAGGCGGTGGTGGTGTGTTTCTTTTGGGGTATATGGTGTGGTCCCAGTGTGGCCATCTTTTCTTTTTGTAGAATTAATACATCGTAGGAATGGGTAGTTTGTTTGTTTATTTCGCGATTTCCATGGGGTGAACTTGATTTTGGGGTGTTGTGTTGGTTTTAGGTGTGTTAGGAAATTGCTTAGGTTTCTTTCCATGGGGCAAATCACAAATGTGTCCATCGATGTATCTTTTAGGCCAATAGTTTGGGTTTGTGGGTGGCATTATGCCAGGGTCTCTGGTATTCGATTCTTTCATGAACAGGTTTTGCAATGCTGGGGACAGTGGTGATTCCATAGGGGCTCCTTCAATTTGCTTGGTATCTTTGTCCTTTGTATATGAATTATGTTGTTTGGTTAGGCGAGTGTTTGTTAGTTCCATGAGGTCTTTTAAGCTGGTTGGTATTTTATTTTTGATGATTTCAAGAGTTTCTTTATTTGGACTTGAGTGAACAGTGAAACATCGTCGAAACTTTACAAGCAGATCTTCTTTATTTGCCATCGTGTAGATCTTTGAGTCAATTTCTTGTCTAAGAAGGTATGAGGTTTTGTACATAATGAAGCTGCGGTTTCAGCATTAAGGGCTGTAGTTGTTTTGCAAGTATTTAGCTAGGTTTGTAATGGTGCTCCTAATGAGCTTGACTATGGGGTTTGAGAGGTAGGCCTTCTTTGTGTATTTTTGGAGGCCGTTATAATTTGGGGCATCTAGAAAGATTTTCTCTTGGGATTGATCGTCGTTGGATTTTCTTTGCTTATGTGGCTCGTTTATATTTTTTCCTTGCTTTGGTTAATTTTTCTAGATATGTGGTTGTGGTCTGTGTTTATTAGGTTTGGTTATGTGGAGTCTTGGAGTTAATGGTCTGCATTTTGTTTCATAGTCTTTTTCTTCCATTACTACTTTGGCATTTCCTTTGTCTGCTGGAGTAATATTATGCTGTTATCATTTTTCAGGGTTGTAGTGTCCTTTTGAATTCATCTTATTTTGCAAAATATTTTTTGGTGTTTCGTTGTGCATAGATGTGAAGTAACCTGTGTTCTTATTCTGTCAGCTTCAATCTGTATTTTAATTTTGGTTATGGCCTGGATTCTACTGCACATATGATGGATTCGGATGTTGTGGATTTTTTTTGGGATGCTATTAGGGCATAAATTTGAATCCTTTGGATAGACATCTGTTTTTCTCGTTTTGTCTGATTCTGTCTGTTGGAACGTTAAGTTATCTAATTGTTTCAGGTGTTTGTGGTGGGTTTTTGGGGATTTTCCTTTGTTCAATTTTCTATTTTTTTAGTTTCTTTGAGAGATTTATTCCAATTTTTTTGTAAAGTGGTTTCCAGGTTAGCTCTCCAAGTTTGAAAGTTGTTTTATCTTATCCCAAAGTAAAGAGGGATAAAATTCTTATCGAAATTTTGAAACCAGAAGCTGTAAGACCCACACCATACAGAAGCCTGGATGATGGCAGATGAGATTCCTTGCTGAAACGTTGCTGCAACTTAACAGAACTACAATGAGCTACAACTTTTAAGCAGAACTACATGACGTGGGATAATACCCGAAGGAAGCTAAACAGCACATATTATATGTATATATATCTATATATATATATATTATATATATATATATATATATAATATTTTCTAAGTTTTCACGGTACTATTAAATGTAATGGATTCAGCCTTTGTTTGGATATTTTTCTCCCACATCATTCTAGTTTTGTGCTTTATTTTATTATATATGTGGTATTCAGCTTGTTTGGGTATTTTCCCACGTCATTGTACTTGTGTCTTTTAAGTTGTGCAGACGTTTCAGCAGAATCTCATCTGCCATCATCAGGCTTCTGTGTTGTGTTGTCGTCTATGAGTCAGACTTTTACATTTGTTTCAGTTTTAAATTTTGGGCTGTGTTCTATTGCTTGTGCCAGGTATGTTTTTTTCTTCAATCCCTATATCTGGTTGGGAGTCTTGGATCTGTGTTTATTGGTCTTGGAGTTTCTGTGTTCTGCTTGATTGGTTTTTCTAATTATCTTCTGTCTGTTTTGTTGGCTTTTTTTGGTCTTGTTTTTGGCTGGCGACATTGTGGTTCCTGTAAGTGGAAACTTTACGTGTTGGCTTGGGTCTCCGATGTAATGGACAGCTTATCATTCATTAGGAAGCTAGGATTCCATGCTGGGTGGCTTGTTGGGGTGTGTTTGAGCTGGAAGGAATCAGGGGGATCTGTTGTGTGCCTTAGGTGTTAGCCCTGGCTTGTGGGTGTTGGGAGATTTTTGTTTGTGAGTTGCAGGCTTCCACTAATTGGAACAGTCCTGGTGGAATCATCCTCTTCTATTCATGCTTTCAGGTCCTTTTTTCAATCTCCTATGGCTTCTCTCTGAATAATTTCGTGGCTGGGTTTTCTGATAGTGGCTAGGGTTTTGGTGCCATTGAAGTTGATGCTTGACCTGTTTTGAAGTGCAGAAAAATAGCAGCCATGTCTTTGGAAACCCCAAATTAAATTGACTTGGAAAACGCAAGGCATATAACGAGAGTCTCCCCTGTGCATATGCCCGGCCATCATACATTGGACATGATCCAATAGAAGAATAAGTACCCAACCTAGATTGAAACAGAAAAATGTTGTAAAAAATCTGGAACACACTTCCTACTAGTCCAACACATGAAAGCTGCTAGGTAAAAAAAATTAAAAAAAGCCCCCCTGATAAACTCCAGCTCAAACAACACCCCACCGGCACCCAGATGATAACCTAATTCCTATACTAATGATAGCCATCTCATTTAACTCGGAGCCAAAAGCCACACTAAAAGCCTCCAATACAGGAACACAAATGTTGCCAGCCAGTTCAGAGACACAAAAAAAGCCCAAACAGACAGAAGGATAATCAGAAAAACCAAATCAAGCAGAACACAGCAAACTCCAAGACAATAAACACAGATCAAAGACTCCAACCAAATCAGGATGAAGAAAACACCATCCTGGCACAGGCAGTAGGCTAAGCCCCTATATTTAAAAACTGAAACATAACTGTCAAGTCTGACCTCACAGACGAACACCAATACAGAAGCCGTGATGTATGGCAGATGAGATTCTGCCGAAATTTGCTAAACAAACTTTAATAACATCAACTACATATGATCGTGGGAAAATACCCGAACAAAGCTGAACACATACATACTATATAGTATGGTATATCAAGAAAAGCCCCCAACAACTCACAACAACACATGAAACAAATAGTATATAATGTTTCCCAACAGAGAACTCACCAAAACAGAAATTCAGATGTCCTATATGCAATAGAATTCAATTATATAATAGCACCCAATGCCGTAAAGAGAAGCCCTTGACTTTCTTTTATTTAAAGAAGATTTTTCTCTCCTTTAAAAGAATCCAACAAATATCAACCCCACCCCCCAAGTAAATCCTAGATCTTACCTACACACTGCCTATCCAATACATACTTTTCACCTACACGGTATCAGAAAAATATCATACAAATAGAAGGAGCACCGCATTGGGATCACCCCTCTCACCTGTCCATTGCCAAACCTCTACAATGGAACACTTTGAAACACAAGCTCTCTAGGCAAAATATGATCAACAAACCCAAACTCTGGCTCAGATACGTAGATGACAAGCGACCTTCATAATGCTGGCCAACACATGGAAAGAAAAACTGGAACAATCTTTCCTCACACACCTCAACATCGCCTACAACCGCCAAAATATCATATTCCACCATGGAAACAGAAGCGCAACAATCAACTTTCCTTCCTAAGATGTCTTAGTATAATCAAAATCCAATGGCTCCTAGGACACACCATCTACCAGAAGAAACATATACAAACCGCTATTACATGCATCTCGACACACCACCCAGCACAGATCATTCCGTAGCTGAGACCTCTATCTTTCCAGGAACTCAAATGCTTCAGCCGATCGAACAACACTTTAAAACCCGGGAACTAACAACAACTCTCACTGATATGGCTACTTAACAGGCCAATGGATTCCCAAAAAAGATTACCTACACCTAATCCAAAAACAAACCGCAACCAAAAGGGCCAAGACAGAGATACAAGAGAATGGCAAAGCCCTCCTCCCTTATATAAAGGCACTCAGACAAAATCACAAGATCCTCCAAAAACACAAAACATTAAAACAGGGCATTCTGCAACAAACAGAAAAATATTTCCACCATCCTAAGAAAACCCTTAAAGAACAAAATCGAGTTAGAAAACCGCATAGGAGTATACGAAATCCTTGCACTGCCTGCCCACCACATACATCAGAACATAACAAAACAGAAGAAATAAGTGCACACATTGAAGAACACAAGAACTCAATCAAAAAAGAAAAACCGACCTCTACCCTGGTCCCCAACAACGCTCAAAGCGCAAACAGGATCATGAATTGACTTTAAAATACCAGAACTATCGCTAAACCGAACACTTCAACAACAGAATAATCAGAGAGCCATAGAGATAGAAAAACGTCCCCACAGCATAAATAAACAAGATGATACCTCCCGTCCTACCACATTTGGAAACCCTGCCCTCATTAAATAAACGAGTACCTAACATGAAGCAATGAACCAGACCCACAACCCACGTGGGCCACAATAATATGCTACCACCACACTTCCACGTAGAAAAGAGTACAGCGCCACACAGAAGATGAGACACGACCACTGACCCGAAGCCGTACGCAGCTGCACCACTACCCGCTTGAAACCCCCTCTGACCATTAAAGAAGCGAACTGACACCGCACACAAGAAGATGTTGGCACGACCACGAACACAAAGTCCAGAACAACAGGATCAACTAGCTCACCAGCTCAAAATTCCCCTCAGCAACTAAGAACGAACCTGAGCACAGCCGCCCGGCCAAGCCCACCTGAACAGAACACACCCCCCAGCCAAATCACAACACGACGCAACCCTCCACCACCTCAGAAGCACAAGCCAAAACCCCCAACCAATCAGAAACAATACCCCCACCCATCAGAAACACAGCCAATGCCCGCCACACCATCAAGTCACACCCCACTATCAGTTAAAAAGGAAGAAGCAGCTGCAAGCTCACATTACTCTGAGAGCACAGGAGAGCACAGAGCCGAAGAAACAAGCCTGAAGATGATGAATGAGACTTCATCGAAACGTTGCCTAGATACTTCCAATTTCACGCGGGAGAAAACCCGAATAACCAAAGATACACACACACACACACACACGTGTGTGTGTGTGTGTGTTATATATATGTTATATATATATATATGTTGTATAAGTTATAGTTATTTATTTATATAAATATATATTTATATTTGCCAATAATTGTTGCTAGTACCATGGTTATTATATTGGTGAAAAGTAGCCTGTCTCCTTCCCTCTCCCTCACCTCTCACATGACAGAAATTAACTTTTTTTATACATGGTCACCTATGGGAGAGTCAGATTTTTTTTTAGTTGGGGGCCCAACTGAAATGCCTTTGAATGGCATTTTAGGAAACACCCTCCAACTTTGGTCAAACTGACCAATGGCTGGAGTGAAGAATGAAAAAAATGTCAATTTAAATTAAATGTAAGCTAAATTAAGTTTAACGAATATGCTCCATTCTCATACATTTAGTATTTTTCCGTGACATGTGGAAAAGTTGTAATTAGGAGCAACATTTGGAGTGGCTGCTCCCAAGACAAGACTTTGGAGGGCCCCCTAGCAGGCGTGGGATACGACAGGGTTAATTACCAGTTCGGGATTTAGGAGCTTCCCTGCCCGTTGTGAGCCATACGCATGTTAATCATCATTAGCATGCTGCCATGCCGAGAAGTAGCCTTTGAAACAGCCCTCATTTCTTGTTTTTTTAACTGTACCTCTGCCTCGTTCGGCAGCTGAAGTTGAAAAATCAGGAAATAAAGATCAGGTAAGAGCCCGGGTGCGTGGGTGAGCAAAAACATTAGCAGACATAGAAACAGTTCTATGTTTGCTGCTCTGCAGAGCTACCAGTTCCACAGAGGTGGACAGAACCGGTAAAAACCCACCCCTGTCCCCTAGGCTTTGTGACCCCAGAGTATGTGCACCTTTTCTGTTAGTGAATTCTGTGAGCTAAAAAGAAAGAAAGGCTTAATCACTACATGTATTTCTCTCCCTAGAAAAGTAGCAAAGTTAAATTGTGGGAGAATACAGAGGTTTCATACCTGAAAAGCAAATCAGATATAGAATTTAATTCAAATTGGAAACATTTATAAATAATGATTTTATATATAGACTTGTAACACATTCCGAATTTGTGTTTCTCTTAACTTGAAGTTTTAATACATTTGTTTCAGTTAATTATTGATTATTGATTTGATCCTATTAATGGAAATTATACCTGACATTTGATATGAAGTATTTATCTAATGCTTTCCTTGACATTTTAATTTAATTTTATGTAACTTGTTGATCTATTCTTTTCCCTTTTAAAAATTGTTCTGCTCTTGGATATTTTAAATATCACCAAAACAAAAAAATCAAAAGAAAAATACATAGCCAGTCAGTTGAGTTTCATAAAACTCAATATTGAATTTCATTAAACTCATTATTGAGTTTCATAAAACTCAATATGAGTTACACATACCATATAAATTCAATTTATATAGTATGTATAATTAGAAAACTACACACACAAACACACACATAAATATATATTTAAACTGTGGATGCTTACTGAGAAAGGGTTTTAATATAATTATGATCTTAGTATAATTGTTCAATCCACTTTCCTCCTGAAGATTGAAAGATCCGAAATGTATTTGCTTGTTTTTTATCCCACTCTTTTTTAAATAACTCCCCTTCTAAAAAATCCAAATGAGCTAAAATGGAGTGATGATAAAACTAACAAATGCCTACATGTGTTGTATTTGTGCACGTGCACGCACACACACACACACACACATTCACACCCAGGCTGTTAGGAAAGGCTGTTCAAGTTCTGATGCTCATTTTGGAGTGAATTCAGTGAAATCTGAGTAGCATTAGTTCTCAGTTCAGTTGCTTCAGTCATGCTGGTTCTTTTAATGGAAAAGAAGATTTCTGTATTAGCTCCACTAAGGAATTCCTTCATGTTATGTTATATTACATTGTTAGATAAGTTTGATTTCTGCTCCTATCTCAAAACGTCATATTACTATCATTATGAGGACCCAAATTGTTCTGGGCAATGTGCTGACTCTGTAAACCGCTTAGAGAGGGCTGTAAAGTACTGTAAAGCGGTATATAAGTCTGAGTGCTATTGCTATTATTATTAACATTTAATTTTCCTTTTAAAGAACTAAGACATCTAATAGAAGGACCAGTGGTGTTATTTCACCAGTTCTGCCCGGTTCTGGAGAGCCGGTAGGAGCGATGAGCAGTGGAGACTGAACTGGTTCTCTCCGCTGCTCTAATGGCTCTGCCATTGGGCCCAACCGCCTGCCCAGGTTCCCGTACTCACCTTTATCCACTGAATTTGAAGCACAGCTGCTTTGCGTGGCACAGAAGAGTGCTGTGCGGCAGCTGCTGAAGCAACCAGGATCATGCAGGCTTGCAGGAGGTGAGTTAGAACGCCTCTGCGCCTGCACAAACGCCTCTGTGTGTGCACGCGCACAAAGCGCACCCACTAAATCGGTGGCAACAATATTTGAATCCCACCACTGAGAAGCACCAATCAATATAATTAATGAAATAAAATTGGGTTAATTTGAATAAGTGGAAGTAGAAAAGTACACACATAATTCAATAACTCAAAGACAAAATAATTATAATTTAAGGTAATTTTTATTTACGTTTGACTCCCTTGATAGGAATCCTGCAACTACCAAGGGACAGGTAGTTTATGAATCTGAATTGCCAAAAAAATGAGAATACCTGAGACTTTTATAATGAGATTTTCTGATATTTAAAATAACAAGTGACTGTGTGGCTAATTAGCATCTTAATATATAAAATACACTTATTTCATGATGAGCACTGTAATAGAAAATATTAGATAATTGAAACAATTCAGTAGAATATTACAAATGACAAATCAAGTATGTTTACCAAAAGACATTGTTTAAAATAACAATATTAGTAACAATTAAAAATTAGCTAATGATGTAAGTTACTGCAGTGACCAGGTTTTATGCCAAGAAAATTTTAAAAATGTTCCTCCCACCTTAACTTTCCATATGTAGGACATTTTAAATTTGAGACATTTAAGAAAGTCATTTATTGTACATATCGCTGGACTTCTTGTTCAGGCAGGCTTATTTGGTAGGAAATTACCTTTGATACAACCAAATCCTTTTTAACATAAAAAATAAGAATTGGAATTGTGCTTACAGCTGGACCGACCAGATACATCAGAAATTGTAGGTAGTCCTAGACTTAAACTATTGGTTTAGTGACTGTATGAAATTACAGTGGCACTGAGAAAAGTGACATGATTGTTTTTCACACTTATGACCACTGCAATATCCCCATGATCATTTGATCAAAATTTGGACCCTTGAAAACTGGGATGTATTTATGACAGTTGCAGTATCCTGGGGTCATGTGATCACCATTTGCAATCTTCTGACAAGCAAAAGCAGTGACGAAGCCAGATTCACTTAACATCCATGTTATTAACTTAACAACTGTGGCAATAGAGGTTGTAAAATGGAGCAAAATTAACTTAACAACAGTCTTGCAACAGAAATTTTGGGCCAATTGTGGTTGTGAGTTGAGGAGTACATATATTTAGAAGCGGAATGGTGCTGAACATAAAATGAAGGAAATTAAGTAATTTTTCAAAAAAATATTAAAAGCTAATTATAAATGTATTAAACAAGCATTAGAAATGGGCCTCGAGGAAAGGACGAATACCCTATAACACCTTTATTCTACCATTGGTCCAGTTTGTAGACACTATATAAAATTCATTATCTTCCCTTCCATTTGTTAGAAACTGGTCAGCTTTGAAATAGTCATATTCAACTGGTTTTAAATAATTACATTCATATGTGTATTCAAATGTAAGATTTACTTTATAACAATCTGTTATATGTGTGCTAAAAAATAAATATTTAAAATTAAGGTAGATATAGATTCCTTCCTGGCCTAATTAGATCTTTTCAGGTAAGATTTGAATTTATTCAGAGTCACTGTCCCTCCCTCCAAAAACATAAGGATTCAAAGTGCTATTTGATGTATCAGTATGCTTTGCGGGCTTTCAAAAGTGGCATTTTTTCTTATTCTCTGATCCTTGGATAATATTGTTATTTTCTTCATTTCAAATTTCCAAGATTAAGAAAATCTTAAATCTTGAAAATGTTAGCAGTTGTTTTATTGATGGGGGAACTGCTGCATCTCTTTAGATCCTAGCTTTTCGAAAGAGCATACACTAAATAAATGTTTGGCTATGACAGTGGGGCTAACCTTTTTTCAGCTCTCGTGCCGATTATTGCGCATGCGCTTGCTTGCGCACACTCACGTGCCAACACCCAGAAGGCCATGTGTGCTGGGCCCCCCCACACCCCCTNATCTGCGCATGCACGCACGATTCCTCCCTCATGTGCCGCACATCCACATGCATACACGATTACCCCCTTGCATGTAACACATCTGTGCATGTGCACATGTCTCCTGTGCACCCCCTCCACCCCTGCACATGTGCACCAGATACTTGACAATCAGCTGTTGGGCAGCGGCATTTGCTCACATGCACAGTGGAACTCTTCTGGGAGACTTCTCACATACCAGGGGAAATAGCTCTGTGACATTTTCGGCATGCATGGCATAGGTTTGCCAACACGGGTCTATGGAGTGCAAATATTCTCCCAGAGATTTCCAGAGAATGAGTTAACTTCGTGTGAACTTCTTCTGTCCTTGTCTCCTATTGTCATCAAAGGAAGCCATTGCAAGAGATGTTTTCCTGATGTTGAAGAAGTGTTTTCAAAGCCTTTTGAAGGCAAGGTGTGTTGCCCTAGCCCTCAGTCTTACAAGGTTTTTTTTTTCTCCCCATAGTTTATTCAAACTATGATTCATATTTATACAAGAGAATTTTTAACATTTTCCTGTTTCCATTTTAAAAAGAAGATCCTAGTTTATTTCTTCCCTGGAAAGATTTACAGTTCAGTGCTAATACCTCAGGAGAGTATCTAGATTTCTTTGTTAGTGTAACCATACATTCCTCTTTTATATTCTCTCCAAGGGAAAAGATTGGGAAAGTATTGTTACAGTAGGACATGTCTAGTTGAATATTATCCATTATATGCATGTGACAATAACATTGCAAATTCCTCTTGCTTTTTTCAGTTTCAGCTGGATTTGTGCTTAAATATTAGAACTTAGTTGATTTAAATGGGGTTCCAGATAATAGCTTAAATGGAATTTAACCTTTCAGTTAGAATAGCTAGATACCTAGAGGAAAAAAACGCAACAGAAATATAGTTTAGCTAAATAAGAATTTCAGTCCAGGATTTGAAAAGTTGTTAACAATTTTATTTTAGTCCAGTTTCAAATAGTATGGAAAATAAAATAATCTTATTGAAATATAGAGTAATGTGACTTTTTATGTTGCTGTTGTTCAAATTATTTTAAAATACCATGTAATTTTTTTTGTGATTGACAGGGCAAGCTTTGAAAACTCTTAGAAAGGAGTGATTAGATGTCTTGTGAAGAAATTAAGGAATCCACACATTAAAGTTCTTGTAGTTCTTAAACAGCAGCATCCTTTTTCAGGCTTATAGAGAAGATACTTAAATGGGGGACCTTAAATGATCAGCAGAGAGAGGCTGCTGTATGAGATTAAAACCCTGTTGGTATCATGTTCAAAGTGTTCACAGCCATATTCTGTAATATTTTTCCTAGTATTCCTGGTCCTTAAATTATATGAGCGATTTGAATTATAGTAAATTTTAAAATAAAATTAATTACACATCTAACTTTACTTACATTGTGCATGTCAATACATGGAGCATGTATATTATTGTAGTTATTTATGTGTGTGTGAGCATGTCAGATTGCATACATATTTAGGATAGGTTTTAAAAACATATCTCAAAATTGAACAAATGTGTTGTATTAAAATTATACACATTCAACATATATTTAATATATATACAGCAGACATATTTTAGAAAATAATAAAAGTGAGATGTCATATTACACTGGGCCTTTTTTAGATATTCAAAGAATCTTAATTCTAAGCATTGTATAGGATTTTTTTGATCATGCCCTCCAGATATTATTGAAAACCATCATGCACAAAGTTGTGGAGGATTGAATTGAAGCACATTATATTAGCATGAATTTGGGGGAAAGCTAGTGTAAATAAAAATATTACAGAATATTTTCAAATTATACTGATTTAGACACTAGAACATTGTAGCTAAATAGTATGTGATTTGGAGATTTATTCTTTCAGGATTAATCTTAATTTTTCTTCAGGAAAATTTTCTTTTTTTATTTACTGAGCTGTTTAAGTGTGTACAGCATTAACTGAATTGTAATATACTGTATATCTAAAATGCTACCATTCACTTATCTGCTTTTTCAGAATAATTCCAGCAGGTATTGATTAAAATCCACTATTTTATTTCTTCCCCTCCAGAAAGTGATTTGTTGCACTTGTCTTTAGAAGATTCTTGCCTTTTGCACTTTATAAGTGTTAGCTCTGTGTGTGTCTTGAAAACTGTATTTCTTGAGTAGTATAAGTATTTTTCAATTAATGTTCAAAAAGCATCAGCATTGTTTTGAGAGAAAGGATTCTAACTTTGGTACTCGCTACAAAATAAACAAAAGTGTTGGACTGTTTCCAGGTGAGGATTTTTGATGAAATTCCATGATTTGCTTACTCACATTTTGTAGGAAGTTCACACACTATAATCACTTGCATAAATGCTGCTTGTCTATATTTTTAATCAGATGTGGTTCTGAAACATGGAGCACTATTATGTGAATTTCACAATCTAGTACACGTTCAGTGTAACGTTTGTAAAAGGGTGCTGTTTTTATCACTTCTTTGTTTTTTAAACATAGTTTAAATAATTTAAAGCATGCTTTCTGTTTTAAGATACTATTACTATTAATACTATTATAATATTAATACTATTAAGATAATAGTAAACTACTGCTTAAATACAGTACCAAATACAGTCCTACAATGTGTCCATATCTAAAAAATGAATTTCCAAACAGGACTAGCACGATAATGCTATTTAAAAAACTAACTTGATATAATTTTCAATCGCCTTCACTCATTTATTAAAATGGTAGCAATGTTAAAGGAGCATTTTCATGGTAATAGTACATGTGTATGGATATAAAAAGAGTATGCGTGCATATAAATACAAGAATCCAATCTATTTAGAAATTGTATTTGAGTTAACAAAGAACAATGAGTGATAAAAATAGCAGTCACTGAGATAGGCTTGTTCGCCTAATACATTAATACTCAAGCCAAAAACTGCATCTTTTAGAGATGGAGACATCATACTAATTATGGTTATATTCTTTGAACTTCGTAAGATATACAAAAAGAAAATAATTGTAACCTAATATTTTGAAAAATAAATTCGAGTTCAGTTAAGAGCAGAGTTCTTTTACTTATAGAAACCAGAAAGGACACTCTACCGGAATGACAATTTTAAAAAAAATCTTTGTAAATATTTACAATATAAAGCCTAAAATAATGTAAGAAATTATGTAGGTATTATAAGTTTTTCTGGTCTTTCATGGAGTCACTGTGATGCATGTGTTGATTTTCAATTTAGGTTCCTTTCAGTGCTACAATGTCTCCTGTTCGCCTACATTCATCTAATCCTAACCTTTGTGCAGACATCGAATTTCAGACCCCACCCACTCACGTATCGGATCCATTGGAAAACCCCACAGATTACATAAAACTTCAGGAAGAGTTTTGCCTCATGGCTCAGAAAGGTGAGTGCACGCGTATCCCACTGGGCGCTGCTTCTTATTTGGCCTTTTCATCAGTGAAAAAGTAAATAAGTAGACTCTGATGTGTAAGAAACTTTTTCTTCCCGAATTGGTTTCAAAGAATCCTTATAGTTAACATGCAAAATTGCCATTATTGCCATAACATGCAAAATTGCTTTTGTAGAAAGCTACACCTGTATAAAAGTTGTGTTATCACTTGCATGTTTTTCATCAGATCAGCAGCTAGTTTTCTTGAAACTTCTCAAGCCTCTGTCAGTGCTGTCAGCAGTATTAATCTAAATGTTAAAAAAGGCCTTTGTTCTATTGAGACTGTCACTGTAGTAAAAGTCAGAAGCAAAATAGTCCAGGACTCGCCAACCTTTTGGATCTCAGGGACCACCAAACTCATACTTTTAAATCCCGAGGACCACTAATAGGATTTTTTAAAAAAGCTAATATATTTAATAAAATTTTTATGATATATATATATATATATATGTTTTTTCAAGCTTTCGCGGGTACTTACATGTGTGCTGTTTAGCTTCCTTATCCCACGTCATTGTAGTGCTCGATTAAAGTTGTGTAGCAACGTTCACAGAATCCCATCTGCCATCATTCAGGCTTTCTGTTGATGGATGTGGTCTCCACAGCTTCTGGTTTCAAATTTCGAGGCTGCGTCCATTCTGATTGGCTAGGAGCCTGGGTCGTGTTCACTGGACTTGGAGTTTGATTGATTGGGTTTCCTGTGTTTCTTCTGTCTTTTTGTGGCTTTGAATTGGCTGGCAACATTCTGTTCTTGTGTTGGAGGCTTCAGTGAGCTTGGCTCCCGTGTGAAAGGACCGGCTGCTATTCATCAGCAAGCTGCGTTTCACCTGGGTGCCTGGGTAGGGGGTGTTTGAGCTGGAGGCATCAGAGGGAGTCTGTCTGTGCTTCAGGTGTGGTGTTTGAGGTTGGAGCATAGAGGGAGCTCTGTCTGCGCTTCAGTGTTTGTCTTTTTGTGGTGTGCGAGATCTGTTCTATTTGAGGTGGTCAGGTTTTCCAAATGATTGACAGTCTGCTGGAATCATCTCTTCTATTCAGGCTTTGTCAGGTCTTTTTTCGAATCTCTATGGTTTCTATGATGATTCTGTGTTGGGTTTCTATAGTGGCTTGGGTTTTAGTGCCATGAGTTGATGTTGTGACCTGTGTGTTTTCATGTGTTGGACTATTTGAGGGAGGTTTGTTCCAGCTTTTTTACCTGCATTTTTGTGTTCATCTAGGCGGGTACTTATTCTTCTATTGGTCTGCCAATGTATTGTGCCGCGGCCATGATTTGTACCAGGGAATTCGTATATGCCTTGCGTTTGTCCAGGTCAAATTGTCTTTTGGGGTTTCTAAGGGATGGCTGCTATTTTTTTTGTCTGTTTTGAAGCGAAGTCTTTGATTGTGATGCCTGTGTAGTATCGTTACTGATTTATCTGTAGTACCTTTATGTAGGGCAAGACAGCCTGTTCCATAGGTCTGTTGGTCTTCTAGGCTCTGGGTTATGTCTTTGGTGTGTTTTTTGTGGATCAAGTTGTGATTTTGTTTTTTGGAAGCTATTGGCTGTCAATACTTCAGTCGGTGCAATAGTTCAGTCTTTATATATGTTTATCTGCCAGGCGTTTGTTCTAGGTAGATAGTGGTTTCGCCACGGGAATTTATCTGTGCTCGGTGGTGGGTGGGGGGATTTGCGGCGTTGAGGGTAGCGGTTGGTGTGTGTTTTCGTTTTGCAGTATATGTGTGTCCCAGTGCTGCCATCTTTCTTTTGTAGATTAGTACATCTAGGAATGGTATGTTTGTTTATTTCCGTTTCCATGCGTGAACTTGATTTTGGGTGTGTGTTGTTTAGGTGTTTAGGAAATTGTTAGGTTTTCTTTTCCATGGGGCCAAAATCACAAATGTTGTCATCGATGTTCTGTAGCCCATAGTTTGGGTTGTGAGGTGGCATTAGCCTGGGCTCTGGATTCGATTCTTCCATTGAACAGGGTTGCAATGACGGCGTGACAGTGGTGATCCCATTAGGGGGCTCCTGCAATTTGCTTGTATCTTTGTCTTTGTATATATGAAATATGTGTTGGTTAGGCAGTGTTCTGTCTAGTCCATGAAGGTCTTAGCTGCGTTGGTATTTATTTTTGATGATTTCAAGAGTTTCTTTTATTGGGACTTGAGGTGAACAGTGAAACCACATCGGAAACTACAAGCAGATCTTCTTATTCCACGTTGTAGATCTTGATCATTCTAAGAAGTGGTAGTGAGTTTTGTACATTATTGAAGCTGCGGTTTCAGCGTGGAGCTGTAGTTGTTTTGCTAAGTATTTAAGCTAGGTTTTGTAATGGCTGCTCCCTATGGAAGCTGACTATGGGTCTAGAGGTAGGCCTTCTTTTGTATTTTTCGGGAGGCCGATTTAATTTTGGGCATCTAGAAGATTTTTCTCTTGGGATGATCGATTTGTTGGATTTCTTTGCTTATGTGGCTGGTTATAATTTCTTCTTGGTAATTTTTCTAGATATGTTGGTTGGGTGTGTCGTTTATAGGTTGTATGTGGAGTCTTGGAGAGGTCTGTCAATTTTGTGTTCATATTACAAAGGAACAAAGATACAAGCAAATTAAGGAGCTCCTATGGGATCACCACTGTTCACCCGTCATTGCAGACCTGCCAATCATCAGGGCTTCTGTATTGATCGTCAATACAGAAGCCTTGATGATGGCAGATGAGATTCTGCTGAAACGTTGCTACAACTTTTTTTTAAAAGCATTTACAATGAGTTGGGATAATTCCGAAGGAAAGCTTGAACTGCATTCACACAAAACACACACACACACACACAACACATTATATATTTGTTATGTTTTTTTTATAAACATGAATTAAAAAGCATGAATAGAAGAGATGATTCCACCAGACTGCTCAATATTTGGAAGCCTGCACTCTCAAAATAGAAAGATCTCCACACCACAAGCCAGGCAAACATCTGGGCACAAACAGACTCCCTCTGATACCTCCAGCTCAAACACACCCCCAACCAGGCACCCCAGATGAAACCTGGCTTCCTAATAGATAAAGCCAGTCCTTTCAACGAAGCCAAGCTGCACTGAAAGCCTCAATACAGGAACACAATGTGCCAGCCAACTCCAAAAGCCACAAAACGGACAGAAGAAACCAGAAACACCAATCAAACAAACTTCCAAGGTTCCCAATTACAACACAGACCAAGGACTCCCAACCAATCAGGATGTAAAAAAAACATCCTGCCACCAATTATAGGCTAGACCTCAAATTTAAAACAACGGCTGTGAGACTCTGACCCCATACAAACTTCAATACAGAAAGCCTGATGATGCAATGAGATTCTGCTGAAACGTTGCCTACAACTTAAAAAGCACTTACAATGACGTGGGATAATACCCGAAGGAAGCTGAACAGCATATATTGTGTGTGATGAGTGTGTGTTGTGTGTGTTTACACATTACACACAACACACATATATATATATGTAACAAAACACACCATTATTAATTATAACAAAAATGTAAATGCTTAATGATAATAAAACGTCGGACTGGAAGCCTCCCCCCATCTGGCACCTTCCCAAGAGAAGTAAGAGCGGGTGGTATTTGTGTGTGTGTCTGATTTGAGGGCCTTAGGGGCAACTGCCACTGGGAGAAGCAGAGCAGAAGGGCTTTTGCTCTCCTTGGGGGAGCAGTACCCCTTGGCTGCCACTCAGGTGCTTCTCAGCACGCATCTGCCTGGCAGAAAGGACTGCTGCTCTTGGTGATTAATTGGGGGAGGGGAGGGGAGAAAGTGGGGAGCTCCTTCAGATCCCTGGTGGGGATTGAGAGGCTCAGATATCTGCAGCCGAGGAAAAGCTGGGGGGGCTCTTTCCAGTGTCACCTGAGAGACAGGCAAGGAAACGTGTGCCCTGGGGGCATTTCGCTTGTTTTAGAACTTCCACTGCCAAACCAGCCAACAGCCATGATTATTTGGGAGTGGGGGAGGGAGAGAAAAACATCTCTCACATTACCAGGGGAGGAAAGGAGACGAAACAAAGCTCACTCTTTCACTGAGATCTACAAAACGCAATCTACCTGTTCCAGGAGTTCTTAGAAATTATCAAACGCTCCCACTTAAAGTTCCCGTGCCTCCCGGCTCAGGTCCCTGAGATGCACACTCCCACACATGGCGACGGCAGCAACAACAGTCCTCTCCCCCAGCGCCCGCTGTCAGCTCTTCCCATTAGTTTTCTAGCTTTGAATTGCTCCCAGCTCTCTCTCTTTCCTCCCCCCCCACGTGCAGGCAGAAAAGGAAAGGGAGATTGAGCCATGCACAGCTCTCCCCTTTTCCTGCCCTTGCTGCCTCTCCCAACATCGAAGCCTCAGAAACGAGAGAAAGCTGCCACAGCGGTAGCGCCCTGAGTTGCTTGCTTCTCCACTACTGCCTCCTCCTCTTCCAGCACCACTTCCTTCTCTGGGTAGGGCGATTCTTAACTAACCGAGCATGCTAAGGCAACTCAAGACACTACCGCTACGGCGGCTTTGCATGCGTTTCCCAGGCTTCGATGTTGGGAGAGGCAGCAAGGGCTGGAAAACGAGAGAGCTGTGCACGACTCCGTCTCCCTTTCCTTTCCTACCTTCACATGGGGGGGAGAGGAAAGAGAGAGAGCTGGGAACAATTCAAAGCTAGAAAACTAATGAGGAAGAGATGACAGCGGGCACTGGGGGAGGGGACTGCTGTTGATGCTGGGCCCGGGTGTAGGAGCTGGTTGGCGCGTGCATCTCAGGGGCCTGACTCTGAGGTCCCTCGGAGAGCCGGGAGAGCCAAGAACTGCGCAGCCCAGATTAATTGCTTTTGGGAGCCATTTCTTCTGTGGCTCACCAAAATTTTGCCACGGCCCACCAGTTGGTGACCGCTGAAATAGTCTATCATTAGGAGCTGCGAGAGAGCATAGTGTGCAGAAACATTTTCAAGAGCAGAATATAAATCATAATTTCCTGCTGTGTATATCTGAGATGCTGTTGTGTCAACCCTTTTCAGTTTTGGGGAGATAGTTGTGCAAGTATTCTAAAGAGGTTATTTTTTATACAGGTAGTCCTTGAGTTATGACCACAATTGAGCCCAACTTTTATGTTGCTAAGTGAAAATTTGTGGAGGGAGTTTTGCCATATTTTATGACTTTTCTTGCAACAGCTGTTAAGTGAATCATTGCACTTGTTAAGTGAATCTGGCTTCCCCATTGACTTTGCTTGTCAGAAGGTCACAGAAGTGGATCACATGACCCTGGAATGCTGCAATCTTCATAAATATGATCCCATTGCCAAGCAGCTGAATTTTGATCATGTGACCATGGGGATGCTGCAGTAGTCGTAAGTGTGAAAAATAGTCATAAGTCACTTTTTTCAGTGCCATTGTAACTTTGAACAATCATTACATGAACTACTGTAAGTCAGGGACTATCTGTGTAGTGTTTTCCATCAGTGCTTTTCTGCATGCATAATGTTTAGGTTACATTTCATAATTGCATACAAAAACAATGAGGTGTTTTTCAAAGACATTCTTGTTTCTTCTTCAGTACATTCTCTTTTAAAGTCTGCGTTTAACAGTATAGCAATAGAAAAGGAAAAGCTGAAACAGATGGTAACAGAACATGATTTCACAGGACACAACACACAGATGATACGTCTCCGACAATCACTTTCTCAGGTAAAGTTATATGAAAATGAATGTTGACTTGGAGATAGTTATAATTTGGGGAGGGGGGTGAGTTTCTAATTACACATGACATGTAGCAACTTTTTAATAGATAATAGAATACAAAGTAGTACAAGCAATAATTTTCATTATTTTGTATGCTTCCATGCAACCTAATGAAAAATGAATGCCTGTGATTTCTTCATAGTGTTTTCAATTGACTGTATTAGATAAATCAATTTAATATTGTTTCTGCTGGAAAACATACTGATATTAATGTTAGAGTTTATACTGATTTTTAATTTCAATATTCAATTTCATTGTACACATGTTGTACATTGACAATAAACATTTGATTGATTAATTTTATTTTTCAATACCTAGAGTTCCACTTCAAGCATTTCTTTAACGTTTTATACATCTTATTCACATGTAAAGGGAGCTATGCAGAAGTATTAACGTAATAGTTTGTTTCCTGTGTATCCCTTAAATCTATTAGGCTGGGAGGGCATGATGCTAAGTAAATTAATATGACACCTGGCCAAGTGTTTCCCTCTTTTTGATTAGTCTGTTTAAATAAAATCTGCACTTGCAATAAAGTAATGTAATAAATACAATACAGTACAATACAATATAAAATACAACACAGTGCAGTTATCCATTGCATGGAAGTAAGGCACATACAATCCCATAGATATTATTCTCAGTTTTACCTTTACTACATCCACATATAAATTCGCAGTTAAGTTAATGTTGATATTAAGTTGGTTAACAGCTATAGTTTTTCTTTCATCTTTGTTTTATTGTTACTGTTTTCTACTTGAAGTCATGCTTTAATTTCTAAACTATTTCCAAATAGGTTTTTTGTTGTATAGTTATCCAGCCTCATTCATTCTTTTTTCATTAGATGATTAAATAATACAAGTTTTGGTTATAATCTCTTCTGTTTTGTTATTCTTTTTCCTTCTCAAGGAGGAGGAAATTATTTACAATGTTTATTGATTAGCACTTATCTTGAAACCCAGTATTCTAGAATATCTCCTTTCCTAGTATAACAATTTCTGTAGAGATGAAAATAGGCAAAGAAGTGAGGAAGAAAAAAAGTATTTCATGGAATAATCCATATCTACCAGAATGTTATTCTTTTGCCTCTGGTGACAGTATCATCTATGTGTGACCCAATTAGCATTTTTATTGTCATGTAATGATTTTATTATGGTTTAAAGATAAAATCATAGTAACATGGCATTTTGCTTCCAGTCTGGCATCTTATGGTTCTCTGATCATTTAGTTTTAATTTCTTTAATGAGTTTCTTTCTGTAGAAGAACACAAACTTCTCTAAAACTAGAAAAGAATCAGGGTTAACAAATGAAATCACATTTTTCTTTACTAATCTTTTCCTCTCTTTCTTTGATCATCAAAATATTTGCCAAAAAATCCATGGTCTGCTTTCCCCTCATTGCAATATGTTCTGGTGAATCATATTCTGCTGCTGAATAGAATCAAACTTGTCTAGCTTATTTAACTAAACATTAAACAGTTAATATTAAAATGTGTATTTTCTAAATTGTAGTAAACAAGGCAACTCAAGACATGAGTTTATTGCTTTTTTTCTATCCCATTATATAAAAGCTAATGATTATTTGGAGAATAAATAGGGAGGAGGGGGGGAAGAGAGAGATTATGACTGATTATGTCTGATGACATCAGTAATAAGTATTGGTATACTAAAGAGTTACAAGCAGCAGTCATTATTTTAAGTATTATTTACACTAAAGAGTTACAAATAGCGGTCATTGTAAGTAATTCTATTAAGTAAAATGTTTTGCTTACTGAAGAAAGAAAATATATTCAGATCACTTTCTATTGGAAATTATGCATGCATGCTTGCTTATTTATTTATTGAACTCATATGGGCTGCTTCTCTCACATTGAGAACCTAGGTGACTCACAACTAATAAAAACAGAGCAAGCCTTCCTCTTGAGGTCTGACGAATCAGGTCTCAATCTTCAGGCTAAACCCCCACCCTAATCCAATGTTTGGAGGAAGAGGCAGGTCTTCACAGCCTTCCAGAAGGATAAAATGCTTGGGTTTTCTCAAATCTCAGTACTAGGCTAGGGGTAGCCATAGAGAAAGGGTGCTTTCATCAGATGACAGATTTTAATGGAAGGGACTTTGAATTAGTTTTTCTTTCATAAACTAATGAAACAGGGAAGTAAGTCAGTGTCGGCATTATAAGTGTGCAAGCCAATTTGGTGTAAGCCTAATTCTGGGTCAGAAGTTTGCATTGGGTTTCAATCTATATAGCCAAATATAATGAGATGTAAAACATTTCAGAAACTATTTTTAAACTGATATGTCTCCTTACACATTTTGTTGGAACTGTAAGGGGTACATAGGCTCCTTAGCCTATTCTCCATCGGCTGTTTTTCAAATAATGCCTTACTCCTTTCCTCACAGAAGAAACAGATACAGAAATCTGATGAATTTTCTTGTATAAAAGCAGTGTGGAAATTGTTCTGAATAGGAAAATATTCCACAGGGAAAGATTTGAGTACCATTTTTACAACTAGTCTTTCCAAGTTGTGCTTTGTTTAAAAGGTGCACTTAGATCTTCCATATTTCATGCTGGTCTCATACTTATCGAAAGTGTAAGAGACTATGGATTTCTACCAGGGAATTTCCAACATCATAGCCATAGCACCAATAATAAAATCTTGGGGGAAAATTTCATAATACAGTAGTTGCAATAATGCATAAGTAAAGAAATATTTAGGGAGTAGCATTTATGATCAGCAAAGAGATGTTAATTTTGAAGATAAATCCTTCCCAATACGTTATATAACATCACTATACTTTGGCCAGGATATAGGATATGAAAATAGCTTGGCTCTATTATTTACTGTTCTTGTGCAATTGAAATTAAATATTCAATTTTATTATTTTAAGGCTCTCAACCAGAATGCTGAACTAAGGAGTCGTTTGAACAGAATACACTCAGAGTCTGTTCTTTGTGATCAGGTTGTCAGTGTAAATATTATCCCTAGTCCTGATGAGGTAAGACTTTGGCATTGCTCGAATGGACTTACCAGAGTTAAATTCGGCTGATAACCATAAATGATTAAATGATTATGGTTGGCAAAGTTTGCAAGCAGTGGGACAAACTCATTGAAGGCAGTAATTTTCTAATTGCATTCATGATAGTAATAAGCTGTAGTGGGAAATTCCTTTTGGAAAAACTATATTTTAAATTGCTGAGTAGAATGCTTGACAATCTCATTCAGTCAGTATTTGAACATGCAGCTGAAATATAAATACGTAAGAGCCATACCAGTTTATATGAAATAAGAATTAAATATAGTACAACAGCCTGTTCCCAAGGTACTATGGGGTTCCTGTGAATATTTAGCATTTTTTTCTACTCATGTTCTTGTGTAGCTGATCTTCAGAGATGATCCTAAGATTGGCCTAAAATTGTCTGGCTTAACTGGTAACTTTATTCCCCATGAATTTTTTGAATATCTTTTTTAAAATTATACTTAAACTATAGGATTACCCTGGAGAATGTTTATGTATATGTTAAGAATTAAAATCAACTCAATGACATCTAATTAGTTGATCAGCTATTGATTTTAGGATGGCTAATTCTACACATTTAAATACTGTGTGAAGACAGACTTTCATTTGTTTTTCTTAAATCTGCTTCTGAGTTTCTGTGCTATGAGAGAAAAAATTTACATATTTTCTGTCTACTTTCATTGTATCATGCATAATTTATTCATACCCGCGACTTTTTTTTCAAAACTAAAAATCTTCAGTAATATTTTTTTCTGATTCCCATTATGATCCCACAATATTTCTGGTTAATTATTGCCAGTTCAGTGTATTCAGTGGCCATCAGTGTGTTGTGAACTTAAAAATTTTGGTCTTGGTGCATGTTATTTTATACTTAACTTTTCTTGAACCACATTTGCCATTTTATACCCTCTTACCCAGTTATAGAAATGGGTTTAGACGAGCTCTTCTCTGCCGCCCTTTTTTGGCCACCTCTGGTCAGTCCATACAGTCAATTACCTTATTTGACTAGTCCAACTTCAGTTATTTAAAAATGAGTTTAAAATGTGTTTAAAAAGCATTAGTCATTACCAGTATAGATCCTCGGAGTAACCCCACTACTCCATCCATGGTAAGAATTGTCTGCTTCCTTTCTGTTTCTGATCATTTGGAATTATCAATCTTATGCTTTGGATTTTAAAAGATGCAAGATAAACCAATTAGCATTGCAACAATACCTGTTCAGCTGATGATCTTTCTTTCCTGTTCTCCTTTTGAGCAAGAGACCTTCCAGGTTAGAAAATGTAAAACTTCATTTAGTTTTAAGACATACATGAGAAGATAATGTTACTGGTTTCACCAAAGTCTCTATTTCATTATTTATTTTTCTTTCAAATTCCTTTTCTTGAAAGTTATGGTGTCTCTCTTCCTTTCTTACTTGCATTTTAAGTCTGTTTTAATTGCGTTACCATGCGCTTTGTTGGTTAACCTTTCAATTCAAACAAAAGTTTTTCTTGCATCTTTCATTCGAAGCTACTTCTGTTGCATGAAGTTAGAATTCTTCTATAGTATGAATTGAGGCAAATTCATTTAGGCATTTGTTAAAGTGGCTATGCTATTTGAAACAGAATTTCCTGCATCTGGACAGCATATACAACTTCTTATTTTCTTGGATTGTAGGAATTGCTTTTCCTATATTTTCAGGCCTTCCCATCCTGTCACGGTAGCTTCTTAATGATGTGTGTTCAGCTTTGTTGTAAATAGAGAAACATTATTTTAATGGATTGCCTTTACAATGAGACGTAATGAAATAAAAGATATCCATGCTGCAAGCCTGAATAGCACAGTGTATCTCTTTCCAAGGGGGACCTTAAAATACCTTTTGAGAAGATAAAACTATGATATATAACCTATCCTAAAAAAGAAAGGACTGCTTGAAATACAGTAAATAGAATACATTCACTGCTTTTTCTAATAGCATATGTAAGAGCAGGGTGATAAAAAGACTATAATTAAAACTGGAGACCTGAATTAGAAATTATTAATATACTCAATCCAGGAAACATAATTTATTGAGAATTGAAGTTGGTCACTGATTAAAGAATGATGAATGACAGTGGGCATGATTAGAATTATCTGTTTGAGGGAATGGCTGGTTCTGTATGAATTGAATTCTAGCCAGCTTGTATTTTGTGGCAACTCTCATCAATACATGTGGAAGTACATGTAGTATGTAAATATACTCAGAATTATACTAATCCCGAGGAAAGTAATGCTTGTCTCTTTCTTTTTCAGAAACTTTTGAGTGCACCCTGAAAATATGACTCTTTTTCAACTAAATTCTTAATTTGCTAGGTACAATGCAGGTTTATAGTGCCATCTCTGGTTTATTTTCTCTCTCAGTATGCGGGAAAGAAATGTGAAAAAGAAGTAGTGTACCTATCCATCATGGCTTGGTGCAATTTTTGTTTTATCATAGCTTGTATAAGCTCTTAGGCTCACTGTAGAGTATGCAGAATTCATCTATATGTTTTTCTTTTATAGACAGGTGAACAGATCCATGTCAGTCTCCCACTTTCCCAACAAGTGTCTCATGAGAGCAGGCTCTCTATGTCTGAATCTGTCTCTGAATTTTTTGATGCCCAAGAAGTGCTTCTATCTGCAAGCTCATCAGAAAATGAGGTTAGGAAGAACAGTCTTTACTCAGCACTTTTAATGTAATGTGAGATTGAAGTACTGGATGGTTCATTTTAATTAGGAAAATGAGCATGGCATAGCCTGTCCATGATTCACATCTATTAACTTGATGTTTTTCATAAACATGTATGTCTCAGCCAATGTTTCATGTATGAAGGCAATCATATTAGTTAATTTATTGCAAATGTTTTAAGGTAATATACTGTACATCTTATTTGAACACTCTGAAATACTAAATAAAATAAGGGCTACCATATCTGGCCTGTAAAACTGAGGGCAACTATAAAATGGTAGCAAAATGCTATAATTTTCAAAGTCTCTCTGCTGTTTTTTCTTTTAGCAGTTGTTGCATTGTTGTTTTGCCAAGAGGGGTATTCACTATAGATATGTGCACCTATCAATGTTTTGTTGAAAGGGAAGAATATTTGCAGACAAACAGGATGGATCTAAAAAAGCCCCAAATATTATAAGGAATTTGAATTTGTGACAATAGCATTTATTTCTTCAGTATAATAATAGTAATAATCAGTATTTTCTTCATTAGGCTTCTGATGATGAATCTTACATAAGTGATGTGAGCGACAACATATCTGAGGACAACACTAGTGTTGGAGACAATATTTCTCGGCAAAGTATGCAGTTTCTTGACTTTTAGAAAATAAAATGTATATAATTTATACAGAGGCAAACAAGGAGTTTTCACTCTGAGAGCTACTTTCAAATTGCTTCTAATTTATTAGTTGCAGAAAATTACCGTATATACTCGCATATAAGCCGACTTTAGAACGCTTTTTTTTTTCCCCCAAATTTGGGGGTCGGCTTATACGCGAATAAATCTGGGCTTGCCCAACTTCCGCAATGAGAGCCAAGACTCTCAAGTCGCCTCCGCGGGCAGCGGCTTCGCGCGATTTGAGAGCCCTAAGACTCTCATCGCGCAAAGCCGCGCCCGCGAAGGCGATGAGAGTCTTGGCTCTCATCTGCGCGAAGTCGGGCAGCCAGAATTATTCGCATCATAAGCCGACCTCCAAATTGGGAAAAAAAAAAGCCATTCACCATGGTATTTGGGGGTCGGCTATATGCGAGTTTTTTCAAAAATCCTCCTTTTGGGGGCATTTTTAAAGGGGTCGGCTTATATGCCGAGATCGGCTTATATGCGGGTATATTCGTACTTCTTTTTTAATTCTATGAGCTCTTTTTAACATATCCTTTTGTTAATCCATTTTTTCTGCTTTATCTGTCCTCTTTGCCATCCCCAAAGATACTTGTCAACCTCTCCTCACTATTAATCCTCTTTCTTTTGGTCACTTCAGATGTTGTATTGTTTGTGTGTATAATTCCTATATCCTTACTCTCTTGTTACTCTATTTCTATTTTCTAAATGGACATTACCTTCAGAATATTATTCCTAATTTTTCCCATCTTGTTGTTCTTTCTGCATCCAATTGTGCCTAACTCCGAACGCTCATTATAAAATCTTTCTCTAAATTTTTCATTAAAGATTTATTAAAGATTATTATTGCATATTGTCATATTCACACATTAACCAATAAGACTAATACAAACCAAAAAAGTAAAAAGAAATATAGTGCAGAAAATAAAAAGAAAGATAATTAGAGATAAATAAGAAGCGCAGTAAAAAGCAAGAGAAATGAACTTTGCCCCTCTCTCACAATTGTAAACTATTCTAATCATTATCAGCTTCTTTAAAACTACAAATTTCTTCTTCGCCATATTCCATCTGTATCTGTTATAAATCAATAAAATCTCATAGTTTGCAGCTCTATCAGCAAGTCTTTTTCATTCCCACCACAACATCACACACTCACACTTTAATATATTCTATAATGCTTTTTATATTTTATTGTGGAAGATATATATGTATGTATAATCATATATATCTACTTTATTCTTTTTGCATTTTTCTTTTTTTACTGTTACATTTTTGGGTTAGTTTATAATTTTTTATCTTTGTGTTTTTTAAACAATTTAAGAAAAAAAGTTTAATAAACATTCAAAGTTTGAATTACTTTTTACATTTATTTCAGAAATATTTTTTTACACGTCTTTATGTTACATTTAAAACTCTATTTTTGCTAAAGCATTGAAGGAAATTACCGTGGTCTGTAAAAACTGTCAATCAAATGTTCCTAATAGATGAAAGGAAGTTAACAATTTAATGTTTTTAATAGTGATAGAAAAGGGAAGTAAATGCAAACGCTAGTGTCCAAACCATTACCAACCATGGTTTGAATAGAGCGCCACCCCCCCAAGTTTGCTAAATCTTGTTGGAAACCCTTTTTGAGGTGGTCTCATGGGAGCAGCTGCCTAGAGCACACAATAAGCAATCTCAAAGTCCCTCCTTGATCTGGGAAGGAATGATGAAAAGTTGATCAATTTAACCAGCTTTCATTCTGTACGATCGATTGGCTCTTCATTTTGTGGAACATTTTTAGTTCAGCAATTATGTCCCTGGAGAATCCAAGCCTCTTATTTTGCCCACACTGAAAAAAATTAAAGTTGAAGAACCGCAGATTAATGATTACATGATAATAAATTCTATCCTTGAGATCCTAGTCAAAAGCATGTCTGACCTTGAGGTAAAAATTTCAGCAATAGACAAGCTCACAACGAAATCCTCAGTTGCCAAATCCTGTCTTTTTATGAAATGACAGGTCCTATTGCTGAAAAGTGTCTTCGACTCGTACTGTGTGTAGCTAGAATGTTTATATTGCTCTTCTATTTGAAAGCGAAAAAATTGTATTTAATAGTAGTACACAATAGTTAGTTAAGAAAAACATTAGTATGTAACTTGAGTAAAATAAACATAGCAATATGTGAAAAACTTCTCTATATTGCATTCACTATTGGAAAGATATAATTAGTTTTTTTAAGCGTATGACCAAAACATGTTTTAATTTTTCATTTATTTTACAAGAAAAAATGGGCACCTGGGAAAAAATACACCATCCTCCCTCTTCTTTTGCATTCCTTTTTTCAGCAAGGTAGTTAATTGAATTATATGCAAAGGTACAGCAACATTAACAAATCCTTTTAAAAAGAGATTGCCTTTTTAAAAAATAATTAAAAGGAAGGAAAAATCTGCTTTGGAAAATAAAGTATGGGAGATTAGAAAACAGCAAAATGGGATTAGTGCATAGGTATATTCGCATGCTGTTGAGCGAAGTTACGGAGAAAAAAAAATCTCAGGTAGAAAAAAAGGCAAAGAATGAAGATTAACAACATATGCTACCGGGGGACTTTATTTTGCTGTTTGAATATTTCAGGTAAGCAGCTTATTTATCCATCTTGTTTCTTAACAATTTGTTATGTAGCCATGACAAAGAAAAGAAAATCTAGGGTAAATATGTTTGTGTTTTATAAAGAAAATAATGAACACCTGGATGCCTTGTAAATTCGTGCACAATAAAAGCTTCATTTGGGTCTATTCTTAATCATTTTCCTTTAAATTGATTGTTAAATATCTTTGTTTAACACTTTTGCCAGGATATAGTCAGGTGTAGTGATACTCAGATTCAAGGCAGGATATGCCTCATTTGTTGAAACAGCGTTATAAAAAAAATGTACGCCTACTCACAGTTTATTTTCGAATCCATGACATTTGGGTTAGTTGATTTTAAATGCAAGAAATTGTTGGCCTCAAAATAGGGAGATTCCTTACCCTTAGGTAGAAGCTTGCCTTGTTAGACTAAGTCGTAAGAATAAGTAGATTAAATTGTTAAAAGATATTAAATTCAAAACTACAGATAGTACGTTACTGCCAGTGTAATCTATGATTGCTTGTTAAGCAAAGCAGTATTGAAGTAAAAATGGCGGATGAAAAGCATGCGTAATGATTTTGCTTCAGTTTTCGCTTGCTTTCAGCTTTTATCTTTCTTTGGGGCAATCTGGGCATGGCAAAATCAGCACCAATTAGAATTACACAGAATTTCTACTTAAAGTTCATAGTGTGAGAACTGATGATTTAAGCTGTTTTTTATTAAACTCTTGTAACTTTGAAAGTCCAAATGAATCAGTAACTTTTGAAAACTTCTACAGTTTTATGTCATATTTGCCATATATATATGCATACACGCACAACCACATGCACACAAGAACATATACCGACTTATATGTATATATGTGTATATCAGCACATTGTACAGGTTCATGATTCATTCTGTTCTATTTCTCTTTTAGTAATGAATGGTGAGCTAAACAGGAGTGCTTTCGAAATGGACGAAGGCATGTCTTCCAACACCCTCCCCTGATACTAGTAATATTTAATCTGTGGAACATTTTGAGAAATACATATTGGAAGGATGCTTCCAAAGTAATGCAATGCTGTAGAAGCCTCAATGATCGGCTGTTGAATTAACTTTGTGCCAACACCTTTGCGAGAACATGGAATATAGTGAATTTTGGACAAAGCTGCTGAACTGATGATCCTTATGAACGTATGGTAATGGCCTGATTATGGACATATCATGGTGTTCCATAATGTGTCCTTCTCTCTTATGACTCTGGTATTTTGCATCTCTCTAAAAAGGAGTGATCGCTGGCACATATGAGGGCCTCCAGTTTATATAAAAGTACCATTTGTTTTGCCTATAAAATTGTATTTCTGTAACAAACTTTAAAAATCCACAGAGAGCTGCCTTTTCTCTGTGACTCCTTTCGGGTGAGAAAACATAAATATAGTTCTGACAGAAGCAGGGCTACGGGGATTTTTATTATTTGCAAATCCTTGCCCAGTACCTTTCAGTTGTATTGCATCTCTTGTGAGAATGGCAACTATATAATAATGAAGATATATAAATTTAAAATATGATTAATTAGTTTCTGCAGCAGGAAAAGCCCTGGTAACTTTCGCATATTACACTGCTCAAAAAAGATAAAGGGAACACTTAAACAGACACATGGTAACTCCAAGTCATCCACACTTCAGTTTACCTATGCTTTCTGGCTGATGCGTTTGTCACTTTTGAATGCTGGCGGTGCTTCCACTCTAGTGTAGCCTAAGACGGAAGCTTCCCTACAACTCACAAAGTGGCATCAGTGTACGTGCAGCTCATCCAGGATGCACTCAAATGCGAGCTGTGGCAAGAAGGTTTGCTGTGTCTGTCACATGACGTAGTGTGCCAGAGCATGGAGGTGCTACCAGGAGACAGGCCAGTACATCAGGAGACGTGGAGGAGGCCATAGGAAGGCAACACTCAGCATCAAGACCGCTTTGTGCAAGGAGAGACAGGGGAGCACGTGCCAGAGCCCTGCAAAATGGCTCAGCGGCGCCACAGAATGCTGCACGTGGGGCTCAAACAGTCAGAAACACCACTCCATGAGGTGTTACTGAGGCCCGAACGTCCACAAGGTGGGGGGTTATTGCTTATAAGCCCAACACTTGCAGGAGTTTGGCATTTCCCAGATGACATCAAGATTGACAAAGTTTGCCACTGGCACCCTGTTGCTCTTCAACAGATGAAAAGCAGGTTCACACTGAGCACGGTGACAGACACACACTGCTGAGGCGATAGTACCTATTTGGCCCTTTGACTTGTTTTAAGGACATTTACATCAAAGTTTGGATCAGCCTGTAGGTGTTTTTTTCCACTTTAATTTTGAGTGTAACTCCAAATCCAGACCTCTCATGGGTTGCTAAATTTGATTTCCATTGATAATTTTTGTGTGATTTTGTTGTCAGCACATTCAACTATGTCATGAACAAAATATTTAATAAGGATATTTCATTCATTCAGATCTAGGATGTTTTATTTTTGTGTTCCCTTTATTTTTTTGAGCAGTGTATTTATTTATATACATGAATGATGCTCCATTTTTTGTGTCTGGGAAATATATCAAAATTATTGTGAGATTAATCTCTAAAAAATTTTGACTGTATCTTCAAAGGTAAAAAAATATTCTTTTTTTTTTAATTACACTTTTTTTTTCCTATTGCAATACTGCCTTTTCAAAAGTAGTTATAGATTTTTGTTAGCAAGTTTTTTATAGAAACAGTTAAATACCAATGTGGAAGAAATTCAATTAGAAAAGTGTTTGTACCTGATCTGAAAATACAAGAAGGGGTATGTTATTACAGGATATTTCTCCCATATGCACAACATGTATGAATGAAAAGTTTATTACATCAACAATTACATTTTTCTCCCTGAAATGATCTGTAGCTCTTTGTGTGATCTGCTCAGTTAGATCATACCCTCAGATGTAAACAATCTAGTAAGTGTCCAGTTTTGAACATTTATTTGTAGCTCTGGTTCCCAGGCAACTGAGAAGAGAAATTGGAAAATTGGTTTGTTCTCAAAGCAATAAAATAGTTTATACTGTGATCCTGTTTGGAAGGAATAGAAAGCATTGCTTCCATAAACCCTGAAGTTAAAAAGTCCAACTCTCTCTTCTGGTTTGCCTCATCTTCTGCACCTCGTAATAAGCTGTGTTTCTCTACAACAAATAAACATGCCCACTGTATTTTCTTCAGATGCATATTATCATCTTGACATTCCTTTTTTTGTTTTTCCCCAGAGTTTTGTGTCGTTGTAAGTGCAATATTACATTATACATAAACAGATGTACAAGTGGATTCAGTGTCCATCCTGTCTTCCTGTTAAGTCTTCAAGATATAACATTCTTACATTTTTCTCCTGCATTTAAAAGCATTTGTATCTAATAATAGAACATTAGCCCTCAGTTTCTTTCTGTTTTGATCTCTGCTACACTCTGGAAGCAAATGAGAACTACTAACTAACATAAATATAAATACATTATGTATGTATGTATGTATGTTTGTATGTATGTATGTATGTATGTATGTTAGTTACTATAAACAGGAAAAAGGTGCATCCTAGGAAAAAACATGGTTGATTATAGAAGCCAATCAAGCCAATCTTTTTCAGAATTGTTTTCTTATATACTGTTTTGTTGTTCTAATTAGGTCCTTATTGCTGCCTTTGCAACTTCAGGATATGCTTCCACTTATTACAGAGCAGGAAGCAAGCCTTTTAACCCTCTACTTGGTGAGACTTATGAGTGTATCAGGGAAGACAAGGGATTTCGATTTTTCTCAGAGCAGGTATGGTCTGCTGTAATCAAGATAGTTAAATATTGCTGTGTGACTTTATTTTTTGGGAAGAATTATTTAAAACATTTCATCTTGATTTATGAAGTGCTGTCAAGAAAATCCTTAAGTTTGTTTTAAAACAACATTTGTTTTTGCAGTATTAGTTAAAATTCAACATGACAGAATTCAGTTTTGCCTTCATGTTCTTTGCATAAGTTGCATAGAATTTTTTTCCAAAGTGTAATGAATTTTAAAATTTTGCATAGATTGTATATGTCCACTTACTTGTATGTATTTTTTTTTTCCAGGTTAGCCATCACCCACCCATTTCTGCCTGTCATTGTGAATCAAAGAATTTTGTGTTTTGGCAAGGTATATATTTGAGTTACAAATGGATGAATCAAATTTTAATTAAAAAAGAAAATTAAATTTTATACAATTCTCTTGTTGAAATGTAGTTACAATACTAGCAAAGGCCAATTGTTCTTTCTTTATTTTATTACATATTTTACGTTGAAAAATTAGAAATCAACAATTTTCTGCCTCTGGATTAGCCTGTTGATCTGTTTAGAACAAGATATATTAACTTACATGATATCTGAGATGAGTAAATATATATAGCATTTTGCTTCTTTATACAAATCTCTTCTATTTAGATATTAGATGGAAAAACAAATTTTGGGGGAAATCGATGGAAATATTGCCAATTGGAACTCTGAATGTGACACTTCCTAAGTAAGTGCTTTTTGTATGCCTTTTTATGTTAAACATCAAGTTATTGTATAAACATGACAGATATGAAATCTGAAAATGTGCAGAATGGAATAGGATCAATTTTTAGGCAGTGGTAAGAAAGCTGGGCTCCCTGAAGAACCAGAAACCAGTGTCCTAGCAATAATTAATATTGAAATGAATTCTGGTTGAGCTCGGGTGAAAATGGTCATTGCTTGAATGGATGGTGTTTTGATCCTTACAAATGGTTACCTGGCATAACTTTGTAACAGTAAAAACATTTAGACTTTGTTATTTTCTTTAAAAAGGTAGGTATATTTTAGTAATTGAAAATGAAATATGCCCCTGTACAAACAAGAATGTTAGGAAAGTGGAGAAAACCTAGTGCATTTTATTAGTCTTACTGTTCTTTATTATGTTTATCCTGAAGCATGTTAGATTTGATCAGCTGATGCCAATATATTATAATTTGGCTTGCTTCACGTAGAACTAATGCAAACAGAAGAATAAATTGGGAAAAAATGGCTCGGATTTCTCAATAGTATGCACCCACAATGTAGCTATAGACAACTGAAATTTTAATTTATTTTTAAATTTCTTTATTAGATTTATATCTTGCCTTTTGTTAAGAACTATGATAAATAGTAACCTTGTGTTAGGAATGTAAGTAACCTAACAGTTGGGTTGGAAATTATATAAACCAGGATAGACATTTTAATACTGTCTCTTTAAGGGAATGCTAAGATTGTAATTGGGTGTGGTTCCTCAAACGGCCATAAGATGGAGCCAGAAACTTGGGTTGTTCTGTTCTGTTGTTGCTGAGAGTGTTGCTGTTCCTGCATTTCCCTATTGACTGTTATTGATCATCGTTACTCTTGGATTTGACGTGAGTCTTCAACTGAACTGTTTTTGATACTGGACTTTGATATTTTGGATTATCCCTGGACTGAAAACTGACTGCTTTAACCATGTATGACTTGGACTGCTTGTTGGATTTTGCTTAAATGTTTATTGGAAGTAAAAACCTACATTTTATTATACAGTGTATCTGTGTGCTTGGTTGTGTGTTATTCTTCACCACTCTCACTACGTCTCCCTGTGTGCACTCATTCTCCTAACGGGGAATTACCTCAACACCTTGCCTTTTTTTTCCACAACAGCCCCGAGTGATAGGTTGTGTTATGAGAAAGTGGCTTCAAATCACTCAGTGAGCTTCTGCAACTTACAAATGGCTCGAACCTGGATGTCTGTAATTACAGCCCAGAAATTTAATCACTTACAACACTGACTGTTTGTCTCAATGTAATCTGTCTCAGTGGCTTACATTAGCTTCTAATAGAAGTATCTTTTGAACTGTATAAAAGCAACAGATTGATCGAAGACCATAATTGGAGTGAGGGAGTTGGCAGAGCTGCAAGCTGCAAGAGGATGCATTCATGTTAATTATTTTTTGTGGTTAATTCTGTCTTGTGAATGTAAGCATAGTCTTCTCTGGAAGAATGAAAAATGTTTTTTAAAAAATATTCCAGTATGTGGGGGTTAGTGCCTCCAATATCAGAAGTAACCTGAAAAACCTGCTTTCAGGAAAATATTTGACAATCCAAATTATCATTTAAAATTTCTGTAATGTTGCACAGAGCTTCTATGGGAAAAAAGACAGCGGAAGTACTCCATTCACTATAGAGAGACCTGAACGATAAGCTTTTTGAATCTGTTAGAACGGGAGTATTCTTATCATAACCATCCCAGACTTTGACATAACTTTCTAGACACATTTGTCAGGCCTGTTGTTTACAGTGTTTAAGTCTTGTTATCCCCCCAGATTTTTGGTAGCTTTAAGAAATCGGTGTGATATAATTGATGATGGATGAAGAGCCATGTTTGACTAATATTGTTTTATTATGCTTTCTGTGATGATGCAAAAATTGATGTAAAAAATTGTTGAGGACGTAAAGATGGAAAAAAGGTAGAATATAAATGTTTAAATGAGTGAAGAGGTGCACCTTTTCCTTCTTTGTGAGCTGTTTTTAATATTGGAATTGTAGTAAAGGCTAGGTCACACTGGCCGATGGATGCAAAACGTATGTAAAAAGGACACAGCGGACGAGCAAATTTTCCATGAATTCCGACGCTCTCAGTTCGTTATGGCTTGTGGGATTTTTGTTGGTGTGGTTGTGGGAGCGGGGGAGGTCTGCTTAAAGGGGCTTTGCATAAAACAGAAATGGAAAAAGAACGGAAAGGGACACGGAGCGTGGGGAGAGGACCGGAGGGATGTTAGTGTGGCATGCTCAATGGAAACGCTAGCGGAATGGAAGTGGCATGGCATGTCGCGCAAGGCTTCCGGGCGGAGAGGCAGCAAAGCGGACGCGTAGGCGATGGAACGGAATGCATAGCGGATGGCGTAGTGGGATGATGCAGATGCATCAACGGACGCCTAGCGGATGCAAAGCGGGTTCCATCACTGAGCGGGTCAATGTGGGGAGGATGCAATTGCGTAGCTGCCGCGGGATATGAAAAGGCAGCTTGCAAAGCAGGTCACCAAATTTCAGAGGAAAGAACTGCTTGCCAGAGGACAGTCTTGCATCAGAGACCATGGGGGAAGAAGGAGGAAGCTCTGGTGCTAATCTCGCCAGCCGCTGGAAAGAAAGGACCAGAACGCACCAATACCCTACCCCCGGCGCTGACCCTCTGCTGGCTGCTGGTGCTGGGTGCTGGTGCTGGTACTGTCGTTGCTGGTGCTTCTGTTGCTGGTCTGTGCTAGCTGCGACTTGCTGCTCTGCTACTGCTGCTGGTGTGGGTTGGCAGCCCGGCATAGGCGCGTCCGATGAGCCTGCTGATGAGCGGCCCAGAAGGCCCTCTGCCAGAGGGAGGAAGAGGCATAGAAGAGGAGAAGGAGAAGGGGGAGAGGAAACAGTAACTCCATTGCAGGAGGACCATGGAGGTTTAGGAGGTGCTCGAATGGCTTGGAAGGGAGAACGAGTACCTGTGGAGGAAGGGCCACAGCTAGTATCAAGACACGCAATGGCGGAAGCATGGCGGCTTGGAGAGAGAAGGCGGGGCCTGGGCTAGACACTTGCTGGTATGTCCTGCGTTTCGCTGGGGTGGTGGAAAACTATATGGCAGACAGCCTAGTATGTCAAGCTGCAGTCTCTGAAGAGTTCCGGCCAGCGCCACTGTCAAAGCTTGACGGAGCTGGGAGACCTACGTCATGGACAGGTGGCAGCTTCCTGCGGAGGGTGAAGATGCCGCCACTTGAGGAGCAGCGCCCTTCTGGTCAACTCCTCTCCCTTAGACCAGCCCGACAGAGAGGCACTCCTCTTTCCAAGCCAGGAAACAGCCAGTGTGGTTCCAGGGCAGGTGTCCTGGCGGAACGCCCCACGACAGAGAGCCCCCCCGGACAGTCTGCACACCCCATGCCGGAGGACGTGGAGGAATCCCTGATGCAGATGGAGGCAAAGAGGAAGGCTGCAGGCCCACTCAGAATGGACGCACCCACCCCCACGCATCCCGCAACGGCCGTTTTTCCCTCCTTTGTCCAAAACCAAGAAGAAAAAGCAGAGGGGCGAGAGAGGCAAGATCGGAGGGGACAGAGCCATATAACGGGTCGCTCCTTGGAGATCAGGACCATCAAGAACAGCGCAGAATTCCTCTCTCAGCTGGCTATAGGCTTCGGATTCCATCCTCAAAACCAACAAGGCCTTCCTCACCTTACAGTGACCCAGACCCTGCATGGACATGCCCGAGCCGCAGTACCGCGGTTGTGAGAAGGAGAGGATCACTGGGGCTTGCTGCAACCACCCTCCAGGCCGCTGCTGTAGACGTGCTCCCACTCCACTCCTAGGTCTGCTTCTCCACCCCAGGTGATGATCACAGCCATTCGCAAGGCTGTTCAACGCGCTCTCTACCAAGGCTATAAACGGCTACAGGACTGTCCCTCAACAGAGGCAGGCCCTTCCCAATCCAGGCCCAGGTTCCATTGCCTGCCACAGATGCACCGACAGCCAGATGCCACCGACACCTCACCTCGGCCCAGCTGTAGACCAGACGCCCTGCAGTCCTCCTTCTTCCAATCCCACAGCCAAGCCCCTCAACAGAACATCTGTGCATGGCGGTCGCTGTTGCGCTGACAACCCAGGTGCCTGGATGAAGGGCCTCTCAACCTTCACGGGCCTGAGCCAGCTCTGCTGAGAGCTTTCCTGCAGCCCCATCTCGCGATGTTGTCTTCGGGTGCCGCAGGCACCGCCGAGATGGTGCCTCAGACCGGCACTTCAGCCATTGCCCACCTCCACAAGTCACACATGGACCCTTTTAACCTGAGACCTATGGGTGTCGAATTTTGAGTGTGCGTGGAACGAGCGTGGGGGTGGAGGTGTGGGCCAAAAATGCCTCAGAGTGACTGAGAAGAGTGCCAGAGACTGAAGGTTGTTTTTAAAGCACCCCCTGGAGTTTTTTTGAAAAACTGTTAAAATCTTCTCTTGGCTTTTGAATAAAAGAAAAAGACAACTTTCTTGGTCTTTTTGTTTTATTAGTTTGTTCTTATGTTTCTTGATTCACACACTTGGTTCATTTCTTTTACTTAATAGAAGTCTTGTGGAGAACTTTTAGAAAAATGGTGTAAGCCATTGCATGCTTGTTGGGTATGGGCAAGGATAGCTGTGGGAATGGATAAACCTCCAGTGTATAAAGCATGTGGGACTGTATGGGTCCAGCTGTGCGCCCGAGCTGCCAAACAACGTGTGGTGCCTTTTTATCAATAACAATTTATGTCGGATTGATCAAGCCAAATTTCAAACATAGAAGGCACAACTCTTTATTAATATGCCGCTGTTCATTGTAGGTGCCAGTTTCAACTAATTACATGGCAGACCATCGTCATCGAAGTGTTGGTGATGAGACAAGCTTGAAGGAAGCATGCCATTAAGGCATCATATCCATCGGTGTTGTCTTGCCACTCCAGCTGGCTGCCAGCTGGGGAGTTGCAGACAGTGTTTCAGGGAGGTTGTGCTGCTTCTTCCTTCAATGTGAAGGCTCTGTTGTTTGGGCCTTGTTCAATTCCCACAGTCATCTATCAGGTTTTGTCTTTGCCTCCATTCACTCAGGCTCCATGTCCCCCAAATTGCCTTGTTGGCGGTCCACAAGCCTGTTCTGCAACACGTGAGTAGCGGGTGCGCATGAGATTGTGCAGGAGTGCAGCAGAGCTTCACGATGCTGCCTCACAAGTGCCCTGGGTAGGATGCTGCAGTACTGGTGGTGGAGCAAGTACCTGGAAGCCCTGGTTGGGGCAGGATGCCAAAAGGCGTTCCTCCGTGGCACCACCCGCGCTGTGCCTGGACAGCTGGTAGTCTGAAGATCCCTCTCTCTCGGGTGAGGTCAGTCTGGGAAGTGTAGGGCTTTCATGGAGTTGTAGGTGTTGTCTGAAGGGAGAAGGCGTCATCCCCCACAATGAAGTAGGGCGCAACATCTTGTGTGTCGGCTGGGCAGGGGGTCTGGAATCTGGTGTGAAAGCCCATGATGGAGGGTGTGCGGTTCCAGCCCCTCTTTGGAGGTGTCGTGACTGGCTGGTTGTATGGCTGGGCAAGTCGTGAAGCTGACCGTTGCCTGAAGGCCATTGATTGTCGCGAGTGGAACTTGTAGGTGCAGCATTCTGAACCATGGCAAAAGGGCGGATTGAATGCAGCTATGGAGTGAAGGCCCTTGGTAGTTCGTGGATAAGTGAGTGGTTCGTTCGCGCTGAGAGTGAGTGGGACTTGTGGAGCTTGGTGGGTGCGAGTGCACGACGTGCTTGCCGCGAGTCGTATGGCCTCCAACGGTGTGGGGGGAAGTTTCCGAGGCCGTCGGTGGACACCACTTGGCTGTTGCTAGGCAGCTTTGTCTTGCCAGGCCGTTCTGTTGTGTTGCAGGAGTGTGTGGACAACTGGTTAGGGAAGCTCCTCAGCAGTAGGTAGTTGCTTTGGGATGAGTTGTGCCTGCGACCACTGCTACTCGTGCCACAATGCTGATAGGTGTTGTGTGGGTGCAACCCTCCAGGCGAGTGGGACTGCATGTTTGCTGGGTAGCGGTGAGTGTCCAGGAGGTCGCAAGGTTGGCACAGAGTTCAGTGCCGGCACCTGTTTGTCAGCCCGGGGTCCAGGCTGGGACAGAGGTAGTGTGGTGGTCAGCTTGGTCGACCTGGGTCTCAGAATGCTCTATGTGGAGTAGAGTCAATTTTGTCAAACATGGCTGGGTGGCAATCCTACATGGGGAAGTGCTTGGAATGTAGCGACGCTGTCTTCAATTCGCTACAGACTCCGACCATGTCAGTTTGTCATTTAGAGTCCAGAATTCCACTCGCTGCTCGGCCCATCCCGCAATGCTGGTTGGACCTTCAGACAGGCTCTTGGATGTCTCCTTCCTTCTCTCTTGTGTAGAGAAAGAGGGTGAAGGACAGTCCCCTGAAGAGGGCTTGGTGGTCATGGTGGGTTTGAAGTGAATGGATGTGCGGATTGCAAGCTTGACCATATAGGATGTGTGCTTTTGAACCAGTTGTGTGAGCAGTTTCAGTGTGTATAATGCTGGAGGAGAGCAGAGAGCGAAGGGCTTGGAATGAGGTCTGCAACACACGTCCTGCTTGACTGAAAGTGAGGATCGCAGGTGATTTCCTCCCCTTTTTATAGGAAAGTTATCGGTTTCCACTAGGTGGTCCTTGGACTGCATCCTCTAGACATGCTGCCACATCCTAAAGTAGTCTGCCGAGATAGCATCCCATTATACAAAACGTTTTGTCTGTTTTAGTATACTTTGCTATACGCGAGATGCATCCTGCTTTCATCGCTTTTCTATGGTGGTCCGTTCGCTTACCTGTGAAGGTCTGTGTGGGTTCCGTGTCCGGTTTTCGCTTCCTTCTTTCCATTTTCCCGCTGAGAAGCGGATGTGAGTTTGTCGCGGATGCGCAGTGGCGGTGGATGCGCTGAGGGGCGGATACAGGGCGGGTGTGCGTTAAAGGTATTGGAGCGAAACGGGAGGGCGTTTAAGGGACGGTGTTGTGTCCCGGTATTGTGTCGCGAGGTGTGAGGAGTAAGGCGGAGTCGTGGCGGAAGATGTTCCAGATTCAAACTCAAAAACTGGTTTTGAGCGGGTGAAAGTCTACAGATAGAGACGGATGCTGGACGGATAGGAGACATATGAATCAACGCACGCAGTGAGTACAGAAACGGTAAGCATCGCGTTTAACCAACGAGAAAAAATGGCAAAAGTGTTTGCACTCGTCCGTTTTAAACAATCCTCTTGATGCAATCCGGTTGGTGGCATGTAGGTGAGTCATGGTGCTTGAGAGTGTGTTATGTATTGTCATGTGAAGCTGTGTGAGATGGCTTTAGGAAGGAATATTCTGAAACTTATTTACTGCTTGGGTTAGTTGTTGGTTGATCGTTGTTTTATGTCGTCGAGCTTGGTACTTTCTAGATATGGTGGAGTTTGCTATGTTTTTGGGAAGCAAAAGGTCACTACTTGCAGGGTTAGAACAACATCTCTGAGTGGCATATGGGTAAGAATGGATAGAGGCTCATGTGTATGAGAGAAATTAACCATTGTTGTAGAAATACAAAAAGGGCAGTGTGCTGTATTTGTGAAGGCTCGACATTTATGCGTAAGCGTAGCGTGTGTTAGCGTGGCTGGATGCGATGTCGATGCATGAACGAGTGAAGGGACCTAGGTGTATGAACTAGCCAAATGGGCCTATTTTGCACAGGGACTGATGTTGGTGGAAAATTGGCACCAGTGAACGCCAGGAATCGGCTAGCTGGTGTCGATAGGTTTGTGGTCTCTCAATGGAGTTAATTGTAGATTAATAGTCAGTTTGGTCGAATTAGGCTGGCCGGGAGATGGGAGGTCTGGGAATATTAGAATGGGTGTGGTAGGTGGGCAGGCGAAGCATTTCGCTGTGTGATTTGTAGTTGCTTTTGGGTGCGGCAGGTGTGTATTGGGTAAGTGGCAGGTGGGTGATCAGGTGGCCGTTGTGGAGAAGATGAGCGCATGAGTCGCAGTTTGAGGTAGGCTAATATCTAGGGTAGAATGAGCCTGATTGTGGAGTTGTGACAGTTAGCGTATAATCAGGTGGGAGCTTTGTGCAGCGATGGTAAAATCGAGCATTGTTGGGGCTGGCGATCCAATTGTTATTATAAATCGGGTGTGCTGCATGTAGTTGAGAAATTGGTGCAATAACATTGTATTAAAATATTTGTATTGATCTGGGGCCGGCAGACTGCGCTAGTGATTCTGGAAAATATTACTTGTTTGAGTGAATCGTAGTGAAATGGCTCCTGGTTATATGAATGCCAGTTCAGGGCATGAACAGTGAAATGTCTAGCTGGAAATATTTTTAATTTAAATATTAATATGTATGTTGTTGCTTTCCATCTGTTCGCCATAAATAGAATGCCTGTGCTTTAAGCCAGGAATAATAGTGAAAAACGGAGTGGCACGAAACCGCAAGTTTAGAAGAATCTCCGCCGCAACTTTCGAACAGGTATTTGTCAGCGCGGTTGTTGTCAGAATGAATTTTCTAGATTAGGTGAGGAACCTTCTAACTTTCCCCTGCGATCTCTTGGATGGCAATATAAGCAATATTGAATATTGTAGTAAAGATTTGTATGGTCCTTGTCATTGTAAAGGTGGGCTATGAGATGCGATATACATTTATCTAAAAATCCTGTGGCATTTTTTCCTTTGTTAACGAGGTTTGTGTTATTGCTGACAAATTGTGTTTAGAGTGTGACCATGTTTAATTGGTATTATCAGTGGGTATCAGTATTAGAATCGGATTATGTGAGATTGTCTTTAATTAGAGGTCAGGTGCAGCCTTTGCTGGAGTTCATTGAGCTTTCAATAGTTGCATGTGCAGATTAATTTGTAAAAAAAGAAAAAATTAGAAAGCTATTTGTGACTGGAGTTCCGCCAACGCAAGAATGCTGTTTTCTTTTTTGTGAGCTCTCTCTTAAGTATCAAATAACAGGCTGCTTTACAAAAAAATTGAAAGGGAGACACGTAAGAGCACCCATTGTAAGCTGCCAAGTTCTAGTCAGACTGGGTGACGTTGTGAATGTATCCTTAGAGTAGGCGGTGCGTTCACTTGATGGTTATGATATGCTGAAACACGGTAAGATGGTTGACAGTATGTGCTATATTTGTGTCACGTCGTGTTGTGTTGTCTGAGTGCGTGGGTGTGCTGTGTATGGCGAAGATTGGTAGTGATGATGTGATATGTTGTGAACGAACGAGGTAGTGGAGGGTAGGTATGTAGGTGTCGCATTAGTGTGCAGGGTGTTTGTAGGCAAGGACTATGTTCGCGTGGCCAGAGTGTAGTAGAGGGAGTGGTGTGTTTCGTGCAGGATGGTGATGCGTGGTCCAGCTAGGACCGACTTTCCTCAAGTGTCCGTGTGGTTGGGGCGTTTGCTGTGGCTGGGGATGGGTTGTGGGTCACTTTTCTTGAAAATGCTGGCGGTGGCTTTTCTAACTCTAGTGAGTAGCGGACGTGAGAGCGTGAGTCTAAGGACGCCACACGCGAGGAGTCAGTGTGGTTTAGGGTCGTTGGAGGAGATGGAGTGCAGTCTGAATAGATTGGCACAGGTCAATGCGGAGCTGTGGCTAGAGAGGTTGGTGCTGTGTCCTGGACGAGGGCGTAGTGGTCCGCGAGACATGGGAGGCGCTACCGTGGGTGTAGTTGAGACAGGTCTCAGTACTGAGTGTTCAGGAGAACGTGGAGTGTGAGGCTGGTAGGAATGGGCGAACAACGCGCAGCGATCAGGGGACCGTCCTTTGTGGGTGTCGGATAGGAGGGTACAGTGGCGTGAGAGTCAGACTGCTCCAGAGGAGTCCGTTTGGCCAGATGACGCTGTCGTTGTTTGTGTGTTCAGCGGCTCCAGTGGTCAGAGAGTGTGCGATCGTGTGGTGCTGCTCAATATGGTGCCGTGAGGAAATACTTGATCTGTGGTGTATTGGTGGACAGCTCCATGAGGGTGTGTAGTTGAGGGGCGCCTGGTGCCGGTCACGCGTGAGGTGGGGGTTTGTGGTCTTGGAGTAGCGCCAATCGATTGTGCAGGACAGTGTTGGCATTTGTGACCAGAGAACACCAAGATTGGCAAAGTTCGTCGCCACTGGCCCTGGCTGTGCTCTTCGAGAGAGATGTGAAAAGCAGTGTTGTGCACACTGAGCACATGTGACCGAGAAACGTGGACAGGGGTCTGGAGAGTGTGTCCGCGTTGGTTGGATGAAACGTTGTGTGGTGGGTCTGCTGCATACATTTTGCCTGCAGTCATGAAACCGGATTTGGCCATATGGTTCGAGTTGAAGTGAGGTCAGAGGTTAGTGGGAAGTCAGGTTGTGAGGCGGACCGGCACAGCCTCCATGTAGCTCAGGCCGAGTGTGCAGAGGTACCCTGACTGGCCATTGGAGGGTTGACGAAGAAGTGGAGATCCTCAGTACGCCCTTATGAGACCATATGCTGTGCGGTTTGACTTCTGGGTT